>PVJA010019619.1:14897-38194 GCA_004027025.1 Myocastor coypus | reverse complement strand
CTGTAGGTGGAGGTGGAGCTTTGGGATTGAGTTGTCCTGGTAGGCTCATGGACCAGATCGGTTGCCAAAGGAGATATTTGATGGGTTCAGTGCTTGGGCTGGAGGGGTTCAAAAAAAAAAAAAAAACAGGGGGGAGGAGGGGAGCGGGGGAGGGGAAGGCAGGCCAAGGATCCTGACCCAGCTGGTCGTGGGCTTGGCTACCAGTGGTGCAGTTGGGGCTGGGCTGGAACAGGAAGTTAGTCGCAGGAACGCAGAGGCGGGGCAGAGAGGCGCAGGGAGCTTACCCATGGTGGGCGCGCGGGCTCGGCTACCAGCGGTGCCGTTGGGTGTCTGCTGGAACAGGAAGTTAGTCGCAGGAATGCAGAGGCGGGACAGAGGAGTACAGGGAGCTTACCCGCGGCGGGCGTGCGGGCTGGGCTACCAGCGGTGTGGTTGGGTCTGAGCTGGAACAGGAAGTTAGTTGCAGGAATGCAGAGGCAGGGCAGAGGGGCGCAGGGAACTTACCCTCGGCGGGCACGCGGGCTCGGCTACCAGCGGTGCGGTTGGGTCTCATGAAGCAATCTTTAAATATATCAGCCAGATGGTAAACAGTTCAAGCACATTATTCTTTAGTAATGTGTAAAATTTTCCATTTTTATCATTCATTGTGTGCATACATATTATTTTTGGCCTAAACTTCACATGATTAACTATTATTTTTAAAAAAATTTGTAGACTCTTGCTCAATTTAGACAAAGAAGGGCTTCCCTCTAAAGTGTGTTATCTAACTAAAATTCTAAAGACTTTTATTTTGAAGCATAACGAATTTCTTTTGGCTTTTCATCAAGCACAAAAATCATCTCACACTTAGGTAACTATTTGGATCATTTGATAATTATTCCGTCTTCTGAAATAATTTTGTGACAGATCAGAATCACAGACACCCTTAAGCAATATCTAGAGTCAAAAAGTTATCGTGCTTTGAAATATACAGATTGAAATTCTAGTGTTAATGTACACAACTCTCATTGTTCTAATTCCTGAGAATAAATGCAATCTGATAGCAAGTTTTCACACTGGCCCCAATTGATAGTTACACTGTTATAATGCTCCATCAAATGCTAGTGAGTAATAGACATTCATCTTTTACTTTTTTTCTAGTCATTCATTTCCCAGAGAGAACTTACATCCCATAGTAGAAACGAATATCAGCCCTAGATTTATAACCTCAATCTGTTAATGCCAGTTTTTTGTTTCTCTACTGATTAGCAATTTATATTTATTATGATATCTTTTTATTGTTCTTTATGCAGTTATAAATTAAGAGCCTAGTTATTCTTAGCATTTCTTGGCAACCTTTGTAGGAATGAAGGAAGAAAAACTGATATACCAGCTTAGTAGCTAGTAAAATACTAACTGAGAATAACGGAAGGACATTTGGGTAGGGAAAGACAAAAAGTTCACTGTAGTAGGAGCCCCCTAAGTTATCTGCGGTAACTCATTTTGGTTTAATTCAGCACCATTAGATGATAGTTTTTAGGTCCCAGCAGGATAGCTCAGTGGTCTAAAGTGCCTGCTTAGGAAAGCTTAAGCGGCTGCAGGGACCGCGGTTCGATCCCCGGCACCACATGCTGCGCCAGCCCAGCCCTCAGAGCAGGCTGAGCCGGCCATAAAAATAAATAAATAAACAAACAAAAGTTCTGAAACAAGAAAAAAAATAAATTAAAAATTCTAAAAAGAAAAAAAGAAAAGAAGATAGTTTTTAAAAATTTATTTTGAGTTTCTGTTAAATATCACAGTGTAGACCTTCTGAGATGCTCAGATTACCTGGAAAACACACGTCTGCACCTGTACTTCGTTTACTTTCCCAGCTGCCCAAAGGATTGCTAGGTCAAAGTGTGACACCTTGCCAGGAGGGACCTGCTCCTGCGGCATGCTGAGAGAGCAACTGAGACTGGGCGTGGTGGCGCGCTTCTGCAATCCCAGCTCTTGCGTGGCTGTAAACAGGTGGCTCACTGCGAGTGTGATCTTGTAGTGAGACCCTGAATACCCTGTAGACCCTTCCCTAAAAATAAAAAAATGAATAAATAAATACATAAATGAATAAATAAAAGAAGTGTGCCACCTTGGTACAGTGAAAAATTAGTCTTTCCTATGGAACGACTTCGTATAGACCAAATTCTTCCAAGAGTAATGAGGAAGAGATTTCTCTCAGTGGATGTTTTTAGAAATTTATGAGTTTGGGAAGAGAGAAGTCATTTGTATATACTAAGCATGATTCTGAGAGAATCCTGTGAAATTAGGCACAGAACAAGGTCTTAGACACAAGTGCACAGCTATGTGACTTACAAGTTCAGAGTCACAATCAATGCCTGCCTTCACAGCACGACTGTAGTATCTTTTAAATAAGAATAGTGGTACAATGTTAAGGCATTTTCCCTCGATATTGGTTCTTAAATTTAAAACTAGAAGTTCAGTTTATGTTGTTTTCATTTACATTTAAAAAAAATTAATGAGCACATGTTTTCAGGGCATAATGTTAGCATTTGTTTGCGGAGCTGGGACATGCACGTGACACATCTTCCTCTTGTTTGTGCTGTTCTTTCTTGCCTTCTCCTACTCTATCTCTTAATATCTTTCTCTTTTGAGGAAGCTCTATCTCCCTACATCCTCCTGACTGTCTTTTACCTTGGTATTAGTTTGTCATTTATTTCATAAGAGAGACTGTCATATTTAAACTTATATAGTTTGTTTTCACTTATCAGTTTACTTCAAGAAGGCTGGGGTCCGGCAGGATGGATCAGTGGTCTAAAGCGCCTGCTTAGGGAAAGCTTGGGTGGCTGCAGGGACCGTGGTTCGATCCCCGGCACCACATGCTGCGCCTGCTCTGCCCTCAGGGCAGGCTGAGCTGGCCATAAAAATAAACAAACAAAAGTTCTGAGAGAAGAAAAAATAGAAGAAAAAATTTTTTTTTTTTTTTGTCTTTTTAAGACAGGGTCTCACTATGCAGTTGAGGCTGGTCCTGAGCTCACTTTTGTAGCCCAGGCTGGTCTCGAACTCGCATCAATCCTCCTGCCTCAGCCTCCCGAGTGCTGGGATTACAGGCGTGCGCCACCACGCCCGGCTAAAAATTTTTTAAAGAAATAATAAACACAGGTCCGGAAATAGCTGAGCAGGCCAAGAGCTTGCTTAGGTAAGCGCAGGGGCCAGGTTTCATCCCTGGTACAACATGCCGTAAGCCCTATTGGCCCAGCTCTGGGTGCACTGAGCTGGTGGTGGGGTCTGGGTATAGTGGTGCTCACCTGTAATCCCAGCACTAGGAAGGCTGCAAACAGAAGGATCACTATGAGTCTGAGCTGTGTAGTGAGACCCTGAAAAAAAAGAAAAGAAAAAGCAAACAAGTTATACCCAGGGCTGAGGTTATTGTCCATAGTACCCTACCTGTCCTAACTTGTGTCTGGGCAAAATTGTCACTTTCATTGCAATACTTCACTCCCTACAATTAGCAACAGAGGCCCTAAATATTTCACTCCATTTCATTCGGACTGCAGTGTGTCTGCTGAGGCCTTATTCCCCTGGAAAGCAGCAAATCCATGACCAGTTGGCAGTTTGGTCTGAACACTTAATTTCCTCAGTGATCTGCAGTTTGTCTATGCATGGAAAAAAACATGTAGATCTTTTATGTGAGACAGATTTTTCCATGTTTTCCTAAAAATGTTTAGATACAATAAAATAAACCCCTGAGGAAACTTTTCACAGAGCTTCTTTACAAGCAAAATCGATAAGGATTTTAGGGTCACCCACTAGGAAGAGGAGGGTCGGTTGAAAGTAGAAGGCAGAGCCACGGAGGGCACAGTTTGGCAGATTATGTTCAGAGCAGCTGTGGAGGAGGGGACAGCACAGACCTTGTGGGTGAGTATTTCCCCACCGGTTTGCTCTGACCTCCTACCAGATTTATCTTCCTTCTCTGCAATGTTTGTATTGCCAGGGTATACCTTGTTCTTGTATTAGAGAGAAATACCTAAAATGTGTATTGCAGGGAAATGTCTCCTTAACTTACCCTTATTTCTAATTAGTTCCTCACAATTTTACAGCTTTTAATTCAGCTCTTGATAAACTAGATTTTAATACATGAAGCCTTGCATTATTATTTTAGTAACATAATGTGTTTGCTTTTATTTATTTATTTTTAGAATTTTTTATTTTATTTTTTTTTCTTGTTTCAGAACTTTTGTTTGTTTATTTATTTGTTTTTATGGCTGGCCCAGCCCGCCCCGAGGGCAGGGCTGGCGCAGCATGTGGTGCCGGGGATCGAACCGCGCTCCCTTCAGCCGCCTAAGCTTTTTCCTAAGCAGGCACTTTAGACCACTGAGCCATCCTGCCGGGCCCCCTGTGTTTGCTTTTATATATCCCATTTAAACCATGTTGTTGATCCCTAGGGCCTGTCTGAAGTGGTCCTTAAGTGTACTTCCCTTTGTTTTTTTTATTTTTTAATTTTTTAAATATTTATTTATTTATTTATTTATTTATTTATTTATTTATTTATTTTAAGTGTACTTCCCTTTGGAGGAATGGAACAGGGTCCGTCTCTGCCGCAGTTCTGCCTCCTTCAGCAGAGGGAAATCACAGGCCTGTCCCTCTGGGAGATGCAATAGGATTCCTCTGGGCTGCCGAAAAGGGAGGCTTTCCATTTTCACACCAGAAGGCACTCTGATTTGTTTATAGGAAAACCAGGCAGAAATACACTTCTCTCTATTAGTGGAAGTATGTACATGAAAGCTACAGAAGAATAAGAACAAGAATAAAAAGAGGAGGAGGAAGAAGAGGAGAGAAGGAGGAAGAACGTGAGAGGCCAAGTCCAGTGGCCACAGTCCATAGTGATTTTTTATCATACAGAAGGCAAGAAACTGTAGCAAAGCTACAGCTCATGACAGAAACTGCAAAGGTTACCAGCGTCAGGGAGAATAAGTGGCAGTCGTTTTCATCAATTCCTTCCTCTGAGATTCTTGAATCTCTCCATATCCCACCAGTGACTCTCACAGAGCTTTGTGGTCAGTTTTCTGACTACCTTGATTTCCGCTGTTTCTGTAATTTTTCACAAAGTCCTTTCAAGCTCACTGTAAGTGTTCTTCCTTCTTGCAATTATAAAATATAATTTTCTTGTGTTTTTTTTTTCTCTCTTCTCTCAAGCTTGAACAGTGTGTACTGTTCAGTAAGATGTTCTTTTCTTTTCTTTGCTGTTTGCTTGAATCAGTCTGGATCGGTCTTACCCTGAGTAATCATCGCTAATAAACTGGAAAATCTGGCAGGAGGAGGGGGTGCTCCTGAAAGGGCTCTGCTCCCCTGGCAATATGCATAGATAGGAACGATTCCTTCATGCTGAGATAGGAAACATACTTTATCGCGTGTTGGTTCATTATTCAGGAGGGCATTTTCCATTTTATCATTTTCCTGGTTGCTTTATCCTAGCAATAACAAACCTATGTATGCTGTCCATTCTTGTCCTCGTGTAGAGAAAGACTCTTGTATGCAAGCCCATGTTTATACCTTGTTAATATTTCTGTCGATTTTGACTGTAGAAAACAACAACAGGGTCCCAGCGGGATGGCTCAGTGGTCTAAAGCGCCTGCTTGGGAAAGCTTGGGCGGCTTCAGGGATCGAGGTTCGATCCCCGGCACCACATGCTACGCCAGCCCTGCCCTCAGGGCGGGCTGAGCTGGCCATAAAAATGAGTGAATAAACAAAGGTTCTGAAACAAGAAAAAAAAAATTAAAAAAAAAAAAAAGAAAATGACAACAACAGTAAAAACAATAGTCAGAATCTATTCTCATACATAGAAGACTGAAAACAGACATGAGGCACCCAATCCTGTGTCCTCAAGGAAGGTGGCTGTGTAAAAGGAGTTTTCTGTGGTAGCAGTCATAGAAAACAAGGGTAGAATTCATATTGGCTTGCAATTTGGCCTGTCAAATATGATATGTGTTTTCTATTTCCAGGTTTTAAAAATAAACTTTATTTACTCATTTTTTGTTTGTTCTTTCTTTCTTTCTGTCTCTCTCTCTCTCTCTCTTTTTTTTTTTTTTGTCTTTTTGAGACAGGGTCTCACTAGGCAGTTCAGGGTGGCCTTGAGCTCACTTTTGTAGCCCAAGCTGGTCTCGAACTAGCACTGATCCTCCTGCCTCAGCCTCCCAAGTGCTGGGATTACAGGCGTGCGCCATCTTTCTTTCCATGCATTTAGGACAGGGTCTTCAGGGTCTCACTATGTAGATCAGACTCATAGTGATTCTCTGGTTTTCAGCCTCCCAAGCACTGGCATTACAGACGGGTGCCACCACACCCAGTCTCAGTCCCCTTCTCAGCGTGCCCCCAAGACAGGACCAGCACTCCATGCTGGGGACGGAACTCTAGACTCTGTGCTCTACCTAAGCCATTGCCTTAGTCCTCTGAGCTCTCTGGCTGGCTCTCTTTCTGTTCTTTTTTCTTTCCTCCTTTATCATTCACTTCTTTTTTTTTTTTTTTTTTTTTTTGGCGGGACTGGGTTTTGAACTCACAACCTTGCACTTGCCAGGCAGGCACTTGTGCCATGGAACAATCTCCCTAGCCCCGTATCATTCACTTCTTAGCATATAGAGTAGCTGGTCAGTGAACGTTCCCACATCAGTCTGCATTGTCATTCACCTTTTCATCTTACTTTTAAAAAATTATTTTCAGAGTATGTTTCCAAGACTCATGTTTTCTGTGTAGGTGTTTGACCATTTTCTTTTCTTCACAGCAAAACGAAAGCCTTCTTGGGAAGAGGGAGTTGGTTTTACTTTTTTAATATGGATTCTTGCATTTGCACAATGTTTGGTACAGAAGGATCAGAAGTGAATTGGACACAAGAACATAAAACCCGTTGTTTCTAAATATATTTAATACACTAAAAACCCACGTAACTTTCCACCTACACATTTATTCCACTAATAAATGCAAGTATTTCTGAAATACATTGTATTGGAAATAATGGTCAGATATGATTCTACTGTATTACCATAACATGCCATATTGCTGTAGCAAATACCAACACTCTATTTACTATAACTGTGTAAAAGCAAACTTAGTATTTCTGCATGTTCCTACATTTGAAATGAGACAGAGATTGAAACATAATTTTAAAAGATGGTATAAAAATTTATGTAATTGGCATAAAGGAAAAAAATGTCAGAATATTAATTCCTATACATTCAAACAGGTATTTGAACTTAGTAACATTTTTGTCAAGGTCGACATTTCTTCCATTTCAGCACAAATACAACATAGCCTTAAATATAGCTCTAATAGTGCTGGCTGATAGCTCAGTGAACTAAAACGCTTGCGTAAGGCAGAGCAGAGCAAGCACCTGGGGCTCCTTTCCCAGCAGGCTGTGCCCGCTCTACTGCAGGGTGTGCTGTGACAGAAATTGAGACTGGGTATGGTGGCATGGGCCTGTAATCGCAGAACTTTGGGCGGCTGAGAACAGGAGAATCATTAAGAGTCCAATGTATGTCGTGAGAGCCTGTAGACCCTGTATCCCCTGTTCTAAATGCAACATCTATCTATCTATCTATCTATCTATCTATCTATCTATCTATCTATCTATCATCTATCTATCAATCTATCATCTATCTATCTATCTATCTATCTATCTCAAATAGATCACTTGGCACACTATTAAGCCTTCAAGTACTTCCAATATATGATTTGATGCTGCACAGTACTTTTAAACAGTTGTGATACAATTAATTCTACCTGCAGATAGGCAGATAATAGCTATGTAGACACCGTTCAGTTATTCATGTAATGTAGAATGGAAAGCAAAGTAAGGAAGAATTGAAATATAAATCTCGGAGTGAAAGAAACTCAGAGTGAAAATATATGAAGGTGGAGCTGTGAGTTCATGCCACATTTCCTTAATTCCTTTCCAAGTTTATAAAATTTCAACCTTTATGTACCAATTTAATGTTCCAGTGGGATGCTGCTGTGTCATCATGTTTCCAGGTAGACTTCCTTTCAAATTTAGCGTGTTTTCTGATTGTGTAAGCAGATTTGGCGATTTCTATGCTATGCAAAATATTTCTTCCCCTGAAAAATCTCTGGGTTTTTGTGGTTGTTGTTCCTTTGTTTTTTTGTTTTTTTGTTTTTTATAATCTGACTTTTTCTTACATTAGTTGTCCGTTTATTTCTCATGTCCAGGGCAATTGGGAAAGTGTTTCATCCCTATGATTTAAATCTTAGGAAAAGCGGTTTTACTGTTCTATAGCTTCACATTTTTAGCGTCAAGGTGCTTGTCTCTAAAGGTTATGCTTGGTCACTGGCCCATGGCACCTGCATTCGCTTTTTATTCTCAAGTGACCAACATTTTCTCATAAATTGTTCAACTTTCATTCCCTGTGATTAGTTTGAGATACCTTGAATGATCAAGAATGGAATTTCAAATATTTCAAACAGGTTTTAAAAGCATCAGCATTTTCTTAAAAAGTCAATTCACTGTGCAATGTCAGTCGCTTTTCCATGGCATCATTTGAGAAGTTTTGATGTTTATTTGTAAGGTACAGAATTACAGGTTCGGCGTGGCATTTTCAAGCGAATGGCCTCTTACACGTGACACAGCCTTGCAGAACACACTGCAAATTGAGAAAAAGCTGTTTCTCTGGTGCTTTATTGTAAGTCTCATAGGATCCTCTGCCTCGCCCTATCCCTTTGGTCACTTCCTGTATACCAACTGGATTTCCTCAAGGAGCAGTGTGGCCTGTGTGCAGCTGATAAGTGTCATGGTAGGCTGTGTTTTTGTGTGATATTCCTTGTGGAACTTTGATTTCATTCCTTTCATCCACTTTTCTAGTTGCTGTCCTGGGTACTCACATTTTTCATCTTCCACCTCACTGCAATACAATCTTTCCCTTTCAGTGGTAATAAAGAAGTTACTTTGTAAAGAATACTAATGTGCAGGCTCTCTCCAAATTCTTTGGAGGGACTCATCCCACAGGAAATATTTGCATTACCTGACTCCAAAAATAAAAATAACCACAAGCTCTTTCAGAACATGGGTTAGGCTTTGTTCGTAAAATGCGATAAGCAAGGTAACATTAATTGTGTAGGAGCTTTATTTCTGCATTCAGCAACACACAACTGTATTAGAAGTAGAAAAGAAATCTTAAAAGGTAACTAGATTTGTTTTTTTGTTTTTTAACTGGGGATCAAACTCAAGGACTTGCACTTGCCAGGCAGGCACTTGTACCACAGAGCTGTCTCCCCAGCCCCTGGAATCTAGATTTGTAAGCTTATAACATTAATCACTGTGGAAATACAGCTAATTGTGATTAAAACCAATAAAATAATAAAAAGCCCCTTAATGGTGTATCAAAATAAATGTGCTGAAAACTATTCTGGATAGCTCAGGATGTGACATGCATAATCCCTTGGAATTGTTTTATATTATTTTCATTTCATTTAGAGACATTGAGCAGACCCACTGAAAGTTATTTAGGTAAGAAGAAAAAGCCCACATTTGTATCACAGTGTTCAGAGGCCAAAGATATGATTGAAAACACAACACTCAGGCTGGGGAGATAGCTCAGCAGCATAAGCACCTGCCTGGTAAGCACAAGGTCCTGAGTTCAATCCCCAGGACCAAAAACAAAAGCAAAACTTTACACTCTTCTAAGCTAAGTATTTGAGCACAGCTACTAAAGCTAACCTTTTCACATTTGCTTTTGTGTAAGTCAGAGGGGAGGATGACAAAGTATGGAAAATTGGTGATTTTTCAGTTTAAAAAAAAATCATGTATTTTTTTCCATGTTCATCAATTTGCTGAGATAACAAAGGGAAGAGGGTTGGAATTGGATATTCGGGATCTGATCAAACACATGTATTTGAATTAATTTACATAGAAATAATTTACATCCAATAATTTAAAAAGGCAATTCTCAAAAATACATTATTCAGGATAATGCTAAAACTAGTGAAGCTAAGAAAGGTTACAGTAAGTCCTTTGTAACTTTTTGATTCAATTACAAAGGTCATATAAATTTGCATTGAAATGCATGATTGATATTAATGCTAAAATACAAGAAAAATGAAGGCAAAGTGATAGCTTCTTCTCTGTGTTTGGAAATCATTATGTTTGAACTGTTGGGAAATGACTAATTTTTACATGAAATGTCCAGCTTCAACCCGGAATACAACTGCTGTATAATCAGAAAAATACCATGCACTTAAAAAAAGATAAAAGCATATATAACACTATATCAGAGAAAATGATACATATTTTGAAATGCCTGTATTTTCTGTTTTGCTGCTTGTAGTTTGAAGACGCCATAATAGCAGAAATTGTTTAAATACCTTAGTCAACCAAAGCTAAAATTTGCATACGTTTAAAATAGGCAATTTTCCAAAGACTATAACGCAATGAAACATTGCTATGCCAACTGTATTTTTTCCCCTACAGGCTAAGTTTTTAGCAAGGCTAAATGGTATCATTAAGATAAATGACCTAGAAAATTATTTACTCATTTAATTTTATGTTGCTTTTTTGTTATGGTACATAGATACCAAAATTAAAATTTTGGTTGTCTAAGATAGTGTTTTAAAATAAAGTGGAAATTGCATTCCATGTGTGCCTTATTTATAACTTTTTAAAAAATTTTTTCCTTATTTCAGAACCTTTGTTTATTCACTCATTTTTACAGCCAGCTCAGCCCGCCCCTAGGGCAGGGCTGGTGCAGCATGTGGTGCCGGGGATCAAACCGTGGTCTCTATAGCAGCCCAAGCTTTCCTAAGCAGGAGCTTTAGACCACTGAGCCATCCTGCTGGGCCTGTGCCTTATTTATAAAGGGAAATATTTGATAGAATTTTAGGATATTTTCCTTGCATACTTGTTGTAAATATTTGAGGTAATAGTAGAAAGATAAATCTAAAATGAAATATACAGAAGCTTAATGAAATACTTTTCAGGACTTGAAATTACATTTCATCAACTTAAATGTTGAAACAGTAAGAAGTCCTCAGAAACTAAATGCAAACAAAGGAAAAAGTAAAAGAGTTAAGTAAATATGGTTTTTAATTAAATTGTTCAAATGCTTAGATAGTTAGAAAATGCTGTAACAATCTTTAACCATTGAGAAGACCAAAGAATAAATATGTGTTTTGGAAGTCACACATTGGGTGTTGCCCAAAGAGGAAAGAAATGAGAAATGTAACGATAGAGAAAGACAATGGAGAGGTTATGTGGAGTGGCAGGGCCAAATTCCTGTCCACATAACAACTGGAAACTTTCCAAAATATGACACGATGTTTTGAATTCACTTCTTTAATAATTTCCTGTTAAGAGATGATCCGAAATTTAAAAATAAATTACACAATTTGATATTTCATAGTGCCAATCATGTCAAGAAGAAAGACTAAAATGTAATGATCTCTGAATTCTAAAATCTAAAGCAGCAGTCGAGTTGTTCTAACCACAGCACACCTTCCCTTAAATAATTGTATGGCATCCATTATTCTTTCAGAAATCAAAAATAAAGTCAAAGAGAAACTGCTATGCTCTTGAAATTTGTTATCAAGGTATAATAAATTAGAGTCAGACAAGAAACTTTTTGGTTATCTACAATGTTCACTATGGATAAGTCATATGCATATCAAAACACTAAGAAAATTATTTTGATCGTCTTTAGTATACAGTTTTCATATTAACTTTGACAGATTCAAGAAATAAATCGGACTATATTGGACCATTTGGAGTAACAAAGCAATTCATTTTTAAATTTAAATAATCATTGTTATAAAATATTTTGCAGTTCTTCACAATTAAATACGATTTCAATGTGTGTTTTAATATTTAAAATATTGAAATATTCTGGATGTGTGTTTGTGAATTAAGCTTATCCCTTTTAAAATGTATTGTGTAAAATGAGTTCTAAGCTCCTGCATTGAACCTGCATGAGTCAATATGCCAACATGACTAACTTGTCTCTTCTCGACTGTTATGTAGTAGTCTAACAATGTGTTAATAATTATATTCACTATACATAAAATTGATTTATACTTAGTTGGCAGAAGTAAAAATTATATTTTTGTTTCAAATGTATTTAAAGCACTGGCAAGATGGCCCATCCGTCTAAAGTACCTGCTTAGGCAACTGCAGGGATCGCGCTTCAATCCCCGGTGTCACATACTGCATCCGCCGCACACCAGGGTGGACAGACCCGGCCATAATAATAATATTAATAATAATATATCTATTTAAATATTAACCATTTGACCCAATGAAGATATGTAACCATTCTTTTTTTTTTAATTCAGTGTTTAAACTTATGCTTATATGTTCTGTCTCCTATTTTTCTCATTTTCTTTCTCCATCCACACATGGAAACTAGTGCTTACACATTAGTCTGTGTGAATACATGTACTTTCACAGATGATTTTTCAATAAATAATGTCTGGTTCCAGTGCATGCCCATATTCCGAGCACTGTGAGAGACCGAGGTGGAAAATTGCCATTTCTAGCCAGCCAGGGCAATTCAGAGACTTAGTTGCTTCAAAATTAACTTAGAAAAAAAAATAAGTTCTGGTTATATATCTCAGTGGAAAGGCCCTACATCCCCAATACAAAAAAAAAAAAAAAAAAAAAAAAAAAAATCCTGTCAAATTACTCTGTAATTTATAGTTTCATATGCAGAATAACAATTTTTATTACATGTTAATCACCATGTTATGTTTCAAAAGGTAGAATGCCATAAAATTACCTAATTCCAGTAAATCTCCAACACCATATGAATATTATTAATAAAACAAACAATGCTTTTAACTTCATTTTTCAGTTTTATTTTTTCATTCCTTTCCTATAAATATGTTTCTAATTATGCCACTAAAAGAGCCCTTACAGGGCCCAGCAGGATGGCTCAGTGGTCTAAAGCTACTGCTTAGGAAAGCTTGGGCGGCTTCAGGGACCACAGTTCGATCCCAGGCACCACATGCTATGCCAGCCCTGCCCTCAGGGCAGGCTGAACCAGCCATAAAAATAAACAAACAAACAGAAGTTCTGAAACAACAACAACAAAAAAAAATAATAAAATAAAATTCCTTAAAAAAAGAGCCCTTACAATGGAGATCAAATCTTTTAATCTTTTAGTAATTATATATTTTGGGGGAGTGTTTGAGTTGGGGTCTCACTTCATAGTTAAGCCAGTTTTGAACTTGTGAAGATCCTGCTGGCTCAAGCTGCGGAGCGCGCAGATTACTTGTCCATGCTATCATATCTGGTTCATCGTTTCTAAAATTATTTTTCTTAGTACATACATAATGCTCGTTTTCATTTTGTCAGGCGCTGGTGCGTGTACATAGCAGACATTAACTCTTTTTTGCCGTCTTACATGTCCGCCACGTCACTACTTCCAATTAATCAGTTATCTTCTCTCCACATACCTAGAATGTATCTTCCTCTTTCCAGTGAGTCTTCCAATATTTTGCTCTTGAATTTGCTTTGAGCTTCCCATATGAGACAAACCATGCAGTTCTCGAGCTTGTGTCTGGTTTCTAGCACTTAATATTCTGGTCCTGTTATGGTTTGTGTACAGGTGTCTCCCAAAAGCCTTATGCTGACCTAGGGCAGGTTGTGGAATTCCTAATTGATTATTGTCAGAAAGGATGCTGCACCTCTCTGGGGGCAGGTGATTTGCATTTCAATGTAAAGGAAGAGAAGTTAGCAGTTTGAGCTGCTACTGCTAGCTCTCCCTGCGCTCTTGTTCTTGCCTGCCACCAAGAAAGGTTGCCCTCTGCCACGGTGCCTCTGCCTTGGAGCCAGCTGAATATGGACTGAAACCTCCAGTAACTGTGAGCTAAATACACCTTTCCTTTCCTCTTTTTGAGTGTCGGATGTTTGTCCTCACAACGAGAGAAGAGTAACTAAGACAGGTCACAAGGTTCATTTATTTTACAACAAAGGCCAGGCAGACATGCTTCCATTTTCAGTTTTGCTAGCAGCAAGATGTGGCTGAAGATCCCTCCAGTTTCTGAAAATTATTCTTTCACATACTGACAACAGCAGTACACCCTGACAGCTCTTTGACTGTCTTCTCTTGCTAGTTTTATAATGCCGCCACCTTCCACGCTTAGAAATTATGTTTTATTTGGTGATTTCCAGAAATGTTAGGATGTCATGGTATTACTTTTGAGCTCTAGGATCATATATATATGCGCTGTTCAAAATTAATGTTGTGGAAATATATATACATTCAGACAGAATATTTGAATATTTCTTTTTGTCTTTTGTCTTGTTGTTTGACCTTTACTGACCCCTTTATTATTATTCATCAGTATTATGGCATTTCAACATTTTCATACAGATTAATCTCTTTGTTAATAGATTCAGAAAATTAATTTTCTTGGATCCAATTTTTTTTTTTTTTTTGTAGCTGTCTCAACCCACCTTGAGCGTGGGGCTAGCAGGGCATGGTATTAAACCTGGTGATGCCTGGTATTAAACCATGGCCATGGTCCCTGCCTTGCCTAAATTTGCCTAAACAGGTGCTTTAGCCCTTGGAGCTATGTTGCTGGCCCTTGGACTTAGTTCTAACAAACCTCCCACATCAGCCCATTTCTCTCCCTTTCACTAATCATATTTATTACACATCCAACATTTCTACTTAAAGTAGAAGACATTTAACATTTTAGTTTTTTCAGTGGTTCTGCATAGAGTAAATTCTTTCAACAGTCTCAGTGTGATTCCCAAAATGCTTTTGAGAGTCCCCAATGGAATTTTTTGTTGTGCTTTAGAAGTCTGGGTTTGGCTTCCTCATGTGACCTCAGGAGCACCTACTGCTAAGCTGCTCTAGAGTCCATGCACCATTTAGGCTGGCCTTATTTCTACCTCGTGGCTCTTGTCTTTGTTTTCTCATCTGTATGGAAACTGATGTTTTACCTGTAATTAATGTGTCCTCAGTAGTTGGAAAATTCTCCATTAACTTTTTTTTTTGTTTTGATTTGTTTTCTTGTTTCAGAACTTTTGTTTTGTTTATTTGTTTATTTTTATGGCCAGCTCAGCCTGCCCTGAGGGCAGGGCTGCAGCAGCATGTGGTGCCCAGGATTGAACCTCGGTCCCTGCAGGCGCCTAAGCTTTCCTCAGCAGGCGCTTTAGACCACTGAGCCATCCTGCCAGGCCTCTCCATTAACTTTTAAGATACTAATTTCTTCATATAAAATTCTTACATTAGTTATTTTCGAGAATTTCACAGATAGTTTCCTTACAGTATATTTTCTGTCTCCTTAGCCTCCTACCTATATACTAGGAAAGACTTTGGGAGGGGCAAAATGCTTCCCACGTTGCTCAGTGTTGTTCACAACATTTAGTATAGTGATTGGAAAATTATAGTGAAATAATGGCAATACTCTTCAGAGCAAATACTGATGCAATATTAAATGAATATCATAATAATGGATAAACAGTTTAACTTCTCAGAAACAAAATTTATTGCAAACCTTATAAAATAGCATTATTTTTCTTAAACTTAAAAAAAAATCTACTTACTAGTCTATTAATGAATGTGTACCAGTCATTGGAAATATAATTTTGCTTGGATGATTCAGATATTGTCTTGTGTAAGACACATCATTTGAAAGGAATTTGGACTTAGAGATTTCAGCCATGTTTGAACTCCTCAAATTTTGGCATCTCTTAGAGATAGACTGAACACATTTGTAGAAAGAGATTTGCATTTGTTTGTATGAAGAAACCAGGGGCAGATAATACTCAGATCAAAAATGTCCCTGAGCCAGGCGTGGTGGCTCATGCCTGTAATCTCAGCACTAGGGAGGCTGAGGCAGGAGGATCGGTGCAAGTTCGAGACCAGCCTGGGCTACAAAAGTGAGCTCAAGGCCAGCCTGAACTGTACAGCGAGATTCTGTCTCAAAAAGACAAAGAACAAAACAAACAAACAAACAAAAAACAGAATGACAAATTCAAGGGTTTTCTTACATCTTTAGAAAATGCCAGTGAATTTTTGTAGGAGGACTTCATGGCTTTATAGATTGCTTTTGGTTATATAAATATTTTTAACAATATTTATTCTGCTTATTCATGAACGTGGTGAATCTTTGCATCTTACAATGTTTTCCTCAATTTCATTCTTCTTTCATAATTTTCATTTAAGAAGTGATTTACTAACCATACATGGTGATGAATGCCTATAATTTCAGCACTCAGAAGGCTGAGGTAGGAGTAATGCTATAAGTCCAAGACCAACCTGGGCTACAAAAGTAATTTCAAGGACAGCCTGATATAGATAGTGAGATCCTGTCTCAACAAAACAAAGAAGTAAATAATAAATAAATAAATAAATATTATTTATCATGTTAATTATATATATATATATATATATATTCTTATTTTTAAAATTATTATAAATAGAAATAATTTCCTAATTTCTCTCTCATTAGGTTTATTACTGGTGTACAGAATAGTCATTAACTTTCATACTGACTTTGGGTTCTGGTAATTTTCTTGAATTTATTTAACAAATCTATAAATTCTGTGATGGAATTTGTCGTGTTCTCCTCTATGTAGAATCATATAACCACAAATGCAAATAAGTGGACATTTCCCTTTCAAATGTGTATCCTTTTTATTTCTCTGTTTTAATTTTAATTTCTTTATTTGCTTAATTGTTCTGGCTGAAATTTCAAAGCATTGTTTTGCATTTTTTCACATGTGAATAGTTTTCCTTACTTTTGGTTTCTGTGAAATAATTTTATTAATTTGCATATTTTAATAATGCTTATATTCCTGGAATGAAGCCAAACTGATCACAGTGGATGATCTGTTTAAGGTGTTGCTAAATGCTACTTACTAGTATGTCTTTGGAGATTCTTGCATCTATCTTTCTTTTTTTAATATTTATTTTTTTATTTATTTTTCTTGTTTCAGAAGTTTTTATTTTTATGGCCTGCTCAGCCTGCCCCGAAGGCAGGGCTGGCGCAGCATGTGGTGCCAGGGATCGAACTGCGGTCCCTGCAGCCGCCTAAGCTTTCCTAAGGAGGTGCTTTAGACCACTGGGTCATCCTGCCGGTCCCCATCTTGTATCTGTCTTTGTCAAACCTAGTGATCAAATTTTTCTTTCAAAATATATTCAAGATTACTGTAACAAAACCACAAGACAATGGCATGAAATAGGAACTGAATTGTAACAGAAGAAAAAAGAAATAATTTCATGCTGTTACAGGCCTGTGATTTTTGACAAAATTTCCTAAAGTGTATGATGAAAAAGCAGATAGCTAGCTTAACATACTGTGCTTGGAAAACTGAGTACCTGTCTGCAGACAATTAATCAAGGTCCTACTTCTTTCCTAGAAAATATATGGAACTGGAAATAGATCAAAAATTAAATGAGAGAAGAAATTTTGGTTTGGAAGATAATACACGGAAAACACTTCAAGATATAGTACTAAAATTCACTTCCTCAATAGGATTCAAAAGGAACAGAAAATAACAGTATGAATCAACACACGAGAATGCATCAAATTATAAATTTTTACAAACATCAAAGGAAACACTCAAGAGAAAGAAGGAATAATCCACACAATGGGAGAAAATACTCTTTAAACCAAGCATTGACCTGGCGAGATAGCTCAGTAGAATAAGTGCTTGCCAGGCAAGTGCAAGGTCCTGAGTTCAATCCCTGGTCCTGCCAAAAACCAAACAAACAAACACACAAAAAAACCCCACAAGCATTAACATTCAAAATACAAAATAAAGTAAAATATATTTAAACTCAAAGGAGAAATAGTATAACAAAGCATTGGACAAATAATCGAAAGACATACCTCCCAAGAGAAAAAGACTAAAAGGACAATTTCATTTAAATATATATATATATATATATATATATATATATATATATATTATTTTTTTTTTTGTCTTTTTGAGACAGGGTCTTGCTATGCAGTTGAGGCTGGTCCTGAGCTCACTTTTGTAGCCCAGGTTGGTCTCAAACTCGCACCAATCCTCCTGCCTCAGCCTCCCGAGTGCTAGGATTACAGGCGTGCGCCACCATGCCCGGCTCATTTAAAAATATTAAAAAAAAGAAAGATTGAATATCTTTAGCCATCATGGAGATGCACATTGAAACTACATTCAGAATCCACCTATTATGATTAGTGTTTAAATTTCCCCACAAACTTCCCATAGTTCCATGGTTTTGTTCAGGTGTGTGAACCTAGTATGTGTAATTAATTCATACTGCAATCTGCATTTAAGGGTAGGTGATTGGTGTATTTGTTCCTTGGCTGGATTAGCACCATCCTAACACCAATAGATGGATGTGAGATGAGGCACAGGAAGAGGCTTGCATTGTTCTGCCTCTCCTGTTGCTTTTGCTGTCTACCACAGCCATGAATCGATGCCCCTCTGTCAATTCACCCTGCTTTCCAGCTGGGCAGTTATGGGCTGAAGCCTCTACAAATGTGAGTTTAAAAAAACCTTTCCTCCTCCACTTACTTTGTGGATGCTCAGTATATTATCTCAGCAATGAGCAAAGGAGCTAAGACCCCGGCCCATCTAACAGAATGGATATCATGGTCAATAATGCAAAATGTTAACAGATGCTGGTGAGACTAAGGGATAAAAAACTTCTTTTGATGTTGTAAGGAATGAAATTAGTTAATCCACCATGGAAAATATTATGGAACATCTTCTAAAAAACAGAATTAAAAGCAAAATGACCATATGATGCTAAAGTTTAACTCTTTGATATACACTACATTGAATTAGTAACAGCATACCTAGGATTGATATCACCTTCATAAGAATGTTTATTGTGGAATAATTCAAGAGGTTTTTTTTTTTTTGTTTTGTTTTTTAGCACCGGGGTTCAAACTGATGACCTTGCTCTTGTCAGGCAGGCAGGCAGGCAGGCACTTGTGCCACAGAACTAACTCCCCAGCCCCTAATTCAAGAGTTAAGACACAGATTATATATATGTGGGTGTATATTTATATATATATATATATATATATACATATATATACATATATATATATATATATATATATATATATATCCTTGTTTCAATAAAATTATGCCATTTGTGCAAAAATAGTTGAAAGAAGATTTGGTTAAATGTACTCAAGAATAAAGTATGCCATTTTCTTCATGTACAGAACCTAGGGACAGAAAGATGAACTGAAAGTGAAGAGGATACCATTAAAGAAAGGAATTCAAGGGCTGGCAGTGTAGCTTAGCGGCTTAAAGTGCCTGTTTAGGCAAGCTTATGCAAGTGCAGGAACCACAGCTGGATCCCAGTCACCACATGCTGCATCAGCCCCACTCTCAGGATGGGCTGAGCCCGCCTCTGAGTCCAGGCATGGTGGCATACACCTGCAATCCCAGTGCTGGAGCGTAGAGATAAGGACTGAGCATCTTAAGTAGAGAACAATAAAGCCCAAGGACAGCCGGGCGTGGTGGCACACGCCTGTGATCCCAGCACTTGGGAGGCTGAGGCAGGAGGATTGGTGTGTGTTTGAGACCAGCCTGGGCTACAAAAGTGAGCTCAAGGCCAGCCTGAACTGCATAGTGAGACCCTGTCTCAAAAAGACAAAAAAAAAAAAAAAAAAAAAAAAAAAAAAAAAAAAAAAGCCCCAGGACAGCTGTAGGGGGTTACTTGGGGATTCCTGAAACATGGGTTCAAGGAGGCAGATAACCGTTTCTTCTAATGGCTCCTTGATTATTGTCTCTTCCCTTGCCTGGGATGTTGCTGATTGTCTCCTCCCCTGCTTGGAAAAGAGGTAGTGAGCTCTAGTCTGTATTTCCCAAAGCAGTTATGCAAATTCCTTAGCCTGTCCTTGAATACTCAATAAAAATAATATCCTTCGGTGGGTCGGGGCTCACTTGGAGAGAGATGAGTCTCAGTGAGACCTCTGAGCTAAATTCATCAGGTTTCTCGTTGTTCCTTTCAGCACCGACACCAGAATATCACAACACTGGAGAGTCTGAAAGCAGGGGATCACCATGACTTTAAATGCATAGTGAGATCCTGCCACAAGGAATATATAAAAAAATCCATCAATCGAGTGATCTGTCAAAAAAGAAAGGGGTCAAAAGAAAGAGGAGGAGGAAGGCCAGGGAGAGTAAAAGGGCATGTTGATGGAATTCATGTGACACACCCTTATGGAATTGCCACGTAGAATCCCAAGAGTTTGTACAGTTTCATCTCCAGAAGTCAAGTGGGAAAGGTGGTACCTGTGTGGTGGCCTAAGTCTGGTCACCTCACATCACTTAATAAATTAAAACTCACCATTAGAAAATCAAACAACGTTTTAAAGTGTTCAGTATTAATATATCTCTAAATACCTGTCTTTATTATTTTTCAGAAGTTATGGTAAACATCATCATACACATTCTTCATCAAACTAAGCTTATATCAATATGGAAATGAAAAAATTAAAATAATACACAATTCCCAATAATGGTAAATTTAAGTTACTTTTTTTTTAATTTTTAATTTTTTTTCTTGTTTCAGAACTTTTGTTTGTTTATTTATTTATTTTTATGGCCGGCTCAGCCTGCCCTGAGGGCAGGGCTGGTGCAGCACATGGTGCTGGGGATAGAACTACGGTCCCTGCAGCCACCTAAGCTTTCCTAAGCAGGCGCTTTAGACCACTGAGCCATCCTGCCGGGCCCCTGAACTTATTCTTTCTAAAATCAGTAAAATAATGTTTAAAGAGCCGGGCGTGGTGGTGCACGCCTGTAATCCCAGCACTCGGGAGGCTGAGGCGGGAGGATTGGTGAGAGTTCAAGGCAAGCCTGGGCTACAAAACTGAGCTCAAGGCCAGCCTGAACTGTACAGCGAGACACTGTCTCAAAAAAAAAAAAAAAAAAAAAAAAAAAAAAAAAAAAAAAAAAAAAAAAAAAAAAAAAAAAAAAAAAAAAAAAAAAAAAAAAAAAAAAAAAAAAAAAAAAAAAAAAAAACCTAAAAAAAATGTTTAAAGACCTGACTGACCCAAATTAGGAAGTTGTTTTATTCCCACTACTCAATATATTGTAGATATTATAACTAAAAGCATGAAAAAGACGCTGAAGATGATGGCTTTTGCCTGCATTTCAGCATCCGGGAGACTGAGTTAGGAACATCATGAGTTTAAGGCCAGCCTGGCCTATCCAATGAGTTCAAGGTCAACATAAATATATAGTGAGATCCTATGTGGAAAAAACAAATAAAAGAAAATCCACAAGCAAAAATAGCACTAGATAATGATGTAAGTATTAGCACTATTAATTATAGAGCATTATGTAAAAATGATTCTACAGTGAAATTATTTCAATTAAAAATTAAAATTTATGTGATTTTCAAATTAAGATATGTAAACATTATACAAGTGACATACCAGTTACAGAGGGTATTTAGAGTTGCCCATGAAGGCCTTAGTGAATGTATTATTACTAATACCATGAAATTCAAATTACTTTGTTAAATGAAATTTTGTATCACTTATAATTTTTATTTTAATTACAATTTGTGATTTCTTTAAAACGTATAAATTCTTTTTTAAAGAAAGCCTTAGTGAAATCACAAATGTACATTTTAAATTTCCAATGGAAACAGAGACATATGCTATTCAAAAGGCAATCTAATGTCATACATTGTTTACCTATTTACGAAATTCTGAAAACTATAAATCTCAGTGACAAAGAGAACAGAGTGAGGATAGAGAATTTTTAGGCAACATTATCCTAACACCTGTTTGTACACACAGTTTTCAAAATCTGTGATGATTTTTACTGCACAGTACTACAAAATTATGTGGCATAATCAACAGAGCAACATTTTCAAGAACTGAAATAATTTTGAAAGATTGTAGAGGAAGTCAGGCGTGGTGGCTCATTCCTGAACCCAAACACTCTGGATGCTGCTGCAGGAGTCTGAAAATTCAGGCTGAAGTTAAGCAGCTCAGCAATATGCTGTGATTCTTTGCCAAAAAGAAAAAGAGCCCTATCATTACAGGTGTGGGCTTCCTATGGACAGCTATATTGCTGGACTGCTGTTCTGTATGGTGGTGCAATGTTTTCTTTCTGGAAACAGTGCCTTGGAGATATTTAGAATTTAATCAATTTTTAAACTGACTTACTGACTCACAGAATGACTGAATATCCTCGGTACATCATTTTGTATACACATGCATTTGCAGGAAGCATAATAACATAAATCAACAAGACAGACAGATGATGGGTAGACAGACAGACAGACAGATTTTGTGAGTGTGTATGTTACAAGACAAAGAACCAGGCCCAATAGTTCACATTGAACTATGTCCCCAATTTCTCTCTCTGAATTTCAGTGATTTTTTTTTTTTTTTTTTTGGTTTCTTTCTCTTTTTACCTTTAGCTCATGCAGCTAGCTCTGTTTTTCTTCCATCAAAAAAAAAAAAAAAATCCCTACAATCTTGAATAAGACATCCTTACCTGGGTAGAGAGAAGTACAAATGTATTCTATTTGACACATATCATGAAATATACCATCAAATATAATACATTTGAAAGTATCGAACTTTTTAACAATAGAAGTTCCAAAATTTATTTCATAAAATGAGGTGGATCACATGTGTCTCTATGAAAGAAACACAATGATATGGTGATTTCACATTTTTTTTATAAAGCTCCTAAAGCTGTTAGGACTACATGAATATGTAGTACAGGAAATTTAAAAAGCCATGATGTCATTAATTACAAAAAATCAGTTTAGCACCTGTAATTTAACTGGGAATAGTCAATGGAGTCTTTCCGCATGATCTTTTGTATCTCCATCATGTCTCCATCTCTGTATCTCTAGCTCCATTTCTGTCAGGATCTATCACTCTGTGCACATTCTGTGACATGTATTTTTAACTTTGTGCTCATTGCTGTCTTACATTCTCAGTGCTTTTTCATAGTGATAAAGATGGCTTGTCTATGGCCCAAATATGTCATAAGTTAGTATTTGCTTTATTAATTATTTTTAGCATGGTCTTCGGTAACTTGTTATGGGAGACAGTTTAAATATATTTGTGAATTTTATTTATTTATTTATTTATTTATTTATTTATTTATTTATTTATTTATTTTTGCAGGACAGGGGTTCGAACTCACAGCCTTGCACTTGCCATGCAAGCAATTGTGTCATGGAGCTATCTCTGCAGACCCCGTAAATTTTTAAAATAAAAATATAAATTCATCAATTTACATTGAGTATGGAAATTAAATTCTAATGATACTTATAAATATTAAAAAATTGGGCTGTAGGACTTACTACAGAGGACTTGGGAGATACCTGCTTTCC
>PVJA010019619.1:0-14797 GCA_004027025.1 Myocastor coypus | reverse complement strand
GCTTTGTACATGAAAATTCTTGCTTGATATTTTAACTAAAGTTTGTTGAGAAAATATTCCACAATACCATGTGATACAACTCATGAATTATGAAGTTCAGGGTGATAAAACACTTACCACAGTTGAATTGGGACGCATAAATACAAAGTGCGATTATACATAATACTTGAGATAATTCATTATTTTACTAATAATTTTTTTTCCTTTATAGATAATATCTGTCATAAATTGAGAAATTTTATTGGGTTCTACCTTTTTCCTTTTATTTTTTAAACTATCTTCATAACAGACTGGTGGTCTATTATTTTATATCGTTATCTTTTACTTTTTTTATATTGATGTTCTTCATGCTAGTCATTGAATTCTACGGGGTGATGTCATGTTATCTAAAGGGAGGAACAGTGAAAGATCTCCATTTGGTTGTCCTTTGTTCCCTCCATATACAAACGGTCTAGATGATGCCTAGGAATAACTGTAGATTCATTGGCACCTGAATCCCTAGATAATGTAATAACAGAGCCCTCAATATATGTATGTTTAGGTTGCTTGTCTCTGCAACACAGACTATTCTACACTAAAGCACAGGTCATTACTTCATCAATGTCTAGTTACCATTATTGAATCAGGTTAAGTTGAAATTTTCTTTATTCACGGAAAAAGTGTATTCTCTTAATTAAGCCCATACATGCAGAAATCTTTGTACTGACTGCTGCATTAGCAACTAGAACTAGGTTAAAACAATGTTATTCCACGGTAGTGTCATAAGATTGTAACATTTGCAATCCTTTTTTTAAGAATTTTTAAATTTAATTTTAATTTTTTGTTGTTGTTTATTTATTTATTTTTGTGGCCGGCTCAGCCTGCCCTGAGGGCAGGGCTGGCGCAGCATGTGGTGCCTGGGATCGAACTGCGGTCCCTGCAGCTGCCCAAGCTTTCCTAAGAAGGCACTTTGGACCACTGAGCCATCCTGCTGGACCTGCAATCATTTTTAAATTATATCTCTATATCTCTATATCTATCTGTCTGTCTATCTATCTATCTATCTATCTATCTGTCTATATTTTTTGTCTTTTTGAGACAGGGTCTTCCTATGCAGTTCAGGCTGGCCTTGAGCTCACTTTTGTAGCCCAAGCTGGTCTCCAACTCACACCAATCCTCCTGCCTCAGCTTCCCGAGTGCTGGTATTACAGTCTTGTGCCACCATGCCCAACTTTTAAATTATACATTAAAATCCAAAATTTAAATAACTTGCACTAAACAAAATTTATTATTTGTAAATTCTTACGTAATAATGTCTGCTCATTAGTTCTATGAGGAATTTCTCAACTGCCAATTCTAAAATCTGTAAGTTTTAGCTTTGTGTAGATAAAACTTATATAATCTGAAAACAGGAATTGCTTAGCAACAGATTGTACTCACCTTAGATTACAGGTAATACTTAGAATCCTACTGATCTTCTATTCTAGATCTATCGTGTCAGCTATCCTGTTATCTATGAACCATCTTTCGATCTGCATAGTTTTACAGGGACAAAGACAAAGGACCATCTGGAACAGTGGCTCCTTTTCTCCTGCAGCTTTATACATAACATTTTTCTGCTATATTCCCCATCAGGATGTATGAAAGCTTCTGGATAAATGTGAATCCTCCTGTGGCTCAGTTCTCCTAGAGATATTTGTACAGTTTCGCTGGCACTTCCCTTTTACCTCTTTGGCCTGGCCACGCAGAACCTCCTATGCTTCAAGTAAAATTCAAGCTGTACTCTGCCATTTTTGCCTTGACAAGGAGGTTTCTGCTCATGCTTTTTTTGGCTCTTGTAACCTTTCTGTGAATTTCACTATCCACACAGGAGGACTTTTGACCTCACTGTTCTGATAGATGAAGTGTATTTCATTTTTCAGTAGGTGTACTTTACCTATTTGAACATTTTTTTTAAAGATTTTTATTTTTATTTTTTTCTTGTTTCAGAACTTTTGTTTGTTTGTTTATTTGTTTTTATGGCCCATTCAATCTGCCCTCAGGGCAGGGCTGGTGCAGCATGTGGTGCCTGGGATCGAACCGCCGTCCCTGCAGCCATCCAAGCTTTCCTAAGCAGGTGCTTTAGACCACTGAGCCATCCTGCCGGGCCCTTATTTTAATATTTTTATATTAAGATTATTGCTATTACCAAGAAAGCAATGAAATGTGGAGAAGGAGCAGTCACACTTATATGTGGCCAAAATTAGATTACTTATTAATTTTTATATGTAAAATATAACAAGAATAAATGAAACCTTTATTTTCTTATTTATTTTAAAGTAGTTTTTTTTTTTCTTTCTTTTCCTGAGAGTCCTTGTCTATTTTGCTCCTGGTAATAGAATATAGCAAAGCTTGTATACATACCTGAAGTGCTAATACATGTCTAAATAAGGATAAAAGTATTAGTGTCGCAAGTTTTATATATATATATATATATATATATATATATATATCCTTAAAAAATTAAAGCAACAACAGCATACCGTGAGCATCCTAAAGACTCTCTTAAACAAAAAAAAGATGCAGCGACTATAACTCTATAACTCTGGCTCCAAAAGCTGCAAACATGACCTGCCACCATTTACTCAATTAGATACAGCCCAGGGAGACGGCATTCTTGAGCCATTTCAATAGCTTTTGAGCATCAGTCCGGATAAGAATAGCACGGACTCAAGGAGCGCTGAGAAAGGCTCTTTCCTCCTTCAGCCACTCATCTCTGCAAGGAAGGCATCAATATCTATTACACTGTCAGTGTGAAGGCCAGCCACAGACGCCCTGGGATGCCTTCTTTTCATTCTTCCTCAACTTACCTCATTTCCAATCCTCATCAGCTCCTGGAACGTACAGTCACTTCCCACTGAGGCCCCTCTTAGCCCTTTCTGTGAGTCAGATTTTATCATAAAAGTGTGATTGTTATTCAGTGAATTAAAGCACGCCTGTGAGCAAGTCTTACTTATTCTGGCTGCTAGATTTTCATTTTAAGGTAAGATGAGCAAATGTCTTCAGATTTTCACTCCATGAAATTTCTTCTCACCATGGGTGTTTTTGATAGAGCCTCTGATGACATTTAAATTCATCTTATGTCATTTTGTCTATTCCAAAGAATAACACACATCTAAGTGCTTCATCACAACTCATGATTACAAATCCATTTGAAGTATGCTCAATAAAGGGCAATACTACTCTGAAGGAAACAAAATATGGTGCATTCAGCAATTCACTGTGCTCTGAACAGACTGAGAAATGCAGTAGAAAATAAACGCAGTAAAAGTTACGTTTTTCTTATTGATATTGAATGTACAACACTTTACAGATTTTGAGGACAAAAATGAGGAAATCTCACTATTATCTAATACTAGTGATATTTTGAATTTTTCTAAATTATAATTTTGCTTATTGAAAATAAAACTTTGGTATGTAATTGTCTCCGCTACTCTTCTCTTCTTGCTGGGACAAATACCCAACACTCAAAGTTAGGGAAGGAAAGGTTTATTTAGCTCAGTTACTGGAGGTTTCAGTCCATACTCGGTTGGCACCAAGGCAGAGCGGCACAGGAGAGAGAGGCCGCAATCCTGGCCAAGGCAAAGAGCAAGAGAGCACAGGGAGTGGCTGCAGCTCTGGCAGCTGGCTAGCCTCTCCCTTCTTCTTATGTTGTAATGCAAATTCCCTGCCCCAGACAGCGGCTGCATCCACACCCATGAGAAACCGTAGCAAACTCCAGAAGCCACCTCATGACTGCGTGAGGCTTTGGGGGGAAAACGAGACACAAACCATAACAATAATGCAAAAACACAATCCTAATCGCTTCATGGTAAATAACAAATGGATGATTAGTGGCCACTCCACTCATTGGTTATGGTGAAAAGTTAGCCTCTTTCAAAGCATTTTATTTTATTTTTTTCTTGTTTCAGAATTTTTGTTTGTTTATTTATTTATTTTCATGGCCGGCTCAGCCCCTGAGGGCAGCGCTGGTGCAGCATGTGGTGCCAGGGATCAAACCGTGGTCCCTGCAGCTGCCCAAGCTTTCCTAAGCAGGCGCTTTAGACCACTGAGCCATCCCGCCCGGCCCTCTTTCAAAGCATTTTAAGCCAACATATTTTAGTGAATTTTGGAATTTTGAAGTGACTCCCCAAACTAATAAAGGGTCTTTACTTTATGGCTCCACCAAATATTATATATATATATATATATATATATATATATATATATGACATTCTATCATTTTTCAAATTTATGTTTAGTCAAGTAAACAAAAGAGCAATGAAAATAACAAGTAAAAAAATACATACACAAACTGAGTTGGGTGGGGAGATAGTACCTACCTTGCAAGTACAAGGTCCCAAGTCTGATCCCTGGTACCACAAAAATAAATAAATGAGTGAATGAATGAATAAATAAATAAACTGAGTCTTGCTGAGTATTACGTGCCCCATGTTAAAGGCAACAAACAGATCTGCGGAGAAAGTCAATGCCACTGAGCATATGGCAAGTTTGTGTTACCTCAGTTACATCACACTTATTTAAATGGGATGGCAGCTGTTAAATATATCCTGATATTTTAAATTCAAAAGATTATCACTGAAAAGCAGTTGTCTGTCTATACCAACACTGGCATTTAGGCAGTAAGAAGAGAGAGCTTATAACTGACTGAATAATTAGTTGAGGCTTTATAAAATGAAAAAGAGGCAGACACACAATGGTTTATATGCCATTTATTTATTTATTCATTTATTTATTCATTTATTTAGTGTATTTGGTATAGGGCCTCACTCTGGACCTATGTGGCATATGGTACCAGAGATCAAACTCCAGTCTCTGCATTTGCCTAAGCAGATCCTTAGTCTGTTAAGCTATCTCATCAGCTCTTAATGTTTGCTATTGATAAGTAACTTGTGGGAAGCTAAATTATTAGAAACTCATACATCTATGTGCATAGCATTACATAGGCAACATTGTACAAGAATGCAAGTATGTCAAGATATGTTGCTTGCACTCATCTGTCTCATATCCTGGGCACCAGAGAGAATTTTCTCTTGTCTATTGTCCCCAGTGATTTTAAATTGCTCTTTAGCTCCATTCTATTGTGATTTGCCATTTTCACTCACAAGGATATGCAGCTCTTGGATCTGGATGTTTTCCTGTAGATTCTAACTCTGCTGTGATGACATGATCCATAAATTATTCTCTACTATTTCCTGCACTACCATGAGAAAGACTACACAAATCAGTGGCTCTGAAAGGGCCTTTGCCTACAAATGTATGTTGAACCTCATGCAGAAAGTTCAGATACTTTCTCTTATTTCAGAGGCAGTATTACTTGAGATATGAATAATTATTAGAGTTTCTATGGTACTGACTAGAGAGCTTTTTCATCAATGTAAAAGTCAAACTTTAAAAATTTTTTAAAAAAATTCATTATTTTATTTTATTTCTTGTTTCAAAAATTTTTTTTTTGTTTATTTGTTTTTATGGCCTGCTCAGCCTGCCCTGAGGGCAGGGCTGGTGCAGCATGTGGTGCTGGGGATCGAACCATGGTCCCTGAAGCTGCCCAAGCATTCCCAAGCAGGCGCTTTAGACCACTGAGCCATCCCGCCTGGCCCCTCCACTCTGTTTTGTAGTTGAGAATAGCAAGCAGAAAAACACAATAAACCTGATGAGTACATTCTCTTTTGGAAAATAACTCTTATTCTCAAGTTTCTTTTATTACTTCATTCCTAAAGCAAATGTCTGCAATGTCTGCAAAAAATAAATAAATAAAGGAATATTTTAGAAAGCTGCAATTGCATTGTTAGTATAATAAGTTCGCTTACCCTCTGCTCCCACCATTCAGGTTCACTAAATCCAGTAAAATACCAGGATGTACAGTATGTCCATTCACATGTATTTTGTTAATATGTAAGAACATATAATCTATTCATGAGGAAATGAGCCACGTTTTGTGCTATTAATAAAATCTGAATATGAAATTTCCTTTATTTTGTCTTTGTGACATTTATCATCTTGAAAAAACAAGTGTACCTAGTAGATTTAGACCATGGTTTTATTTAGTATGTTGGGTTGATTAAGTAAATTACTATGCAGAGCTCCACGTGAGAATTAGAGGTCCTAAGATTTTCTTCCAAATCAGGGTGAAACTGAATGTTTGAAATCCCAGTAGCACACTTTCTTAGATGCGGATTCTTTTTTTTATGCAATATGAAAATTTTGTCAGTAAGCACATTTCTAAGCAGATTTGCTGAATGTTAAATACCTAGGTTGGTAGTTTCAAAATATTTATTCATAGGCATTTTTCTCAACATCACAATGCAAAAGAGCACAGAAATTCTGTCTGTTAATGTAGTTGATCTAGTTCTTTACAGTTGTACAATAATTCTGAGTCCTTGTTCGTGAAGAAGTACTGCATCTGAACAGTGTTTTGGGGAAATAAATCTGATATTAGAATATGCAAAATACATTTTTAAAAATCTTTAGGTTTCATGTGCTTTTACGCTATTTAGATTTGCTTCCACTTTAATCTTTAAGAGATATTTGGACTTACTGTTTGACTTAATATTACAAAAGATGTCATAAATTAGTTATAAAGAATATATTGCTATATTTAATAGACATCATTGAAAGGCATGAAATAATCTACCTGGAAAATCAGATTCTTTAGAGGAAAGATGGCCTATTTACCTTACTTGCTGTAACATGAACTATTTTCTGTTACCCAATATTCATTCTGGCACTATTCTCTAAAACACCACAGTAAAATAAGCTTTCCCACATTTTTGTTGCAAGTCTTGTCTTTAGGTTAATTGCAGTCGACAAGTAGTTTTTTAAAGAAATAAAAAATGTCTTGCAGCCGGGCGTGGTGGCGCACGCCTGTAATCCCAGCACTCGGGAGGCTGAGGCAGGAGGATCGGTGTGAGTTCGAGACCAGCCTCGGCTACAAAAGTGAGCTCAAGGCCAGCCTGAACTGCATACTGAGACCCTGTCTCAAAAAGACAAAAAAAAAAAAAAATGTCTTGCAACTTCCCATGTCTTTGACTTTTCTGGTAGTTTGTAGAGCAATTTCAATGGATTTGAACAAATGTATGTGTTTCCTTAATGAACATGAGAAGAAATTGTTTTCTCATCAAAATATTTATATGCAATCCTGATTTATGCACATTTGTGGAAAATAATCATTGTTAACTTACTTTCAATTTGGGTTTTCTGTTGTCCTCAACATGTCCTAAATATCATCACCATCTTCTCTATAAGAGACAATATGCCATGTATTTTAGTAAACATTGAAGCAATCATAGCTTTTGAGCTTTGGTATAAGAAAAATAAATTACATTGTCATGGCGATAGGCTGTTTTCCTCAGGTGGAAGCTTAAAATGAGGATCCTGTGGAATGACTCATGTGAAAAGTGCCTTGCAAAACCAATTCACACAAAATGATGTAAGGGTGGGCGAGATGGACGCCAAGAAACAAAACCCAAGAATGTGCGCAGCTCCAAGCAAAGTAGCAGCCTGTGTTTAAACATGATGCACACAACTGAAGTGTGAGTTGAGCCTTTGGACCTGGTCTAGCTCCAGGCGAGTGAGCTGTGCTCCCCTACTTCAGCTGCACCCATTGGGGTTTAGCTCAGTGGCTGTGAGCTTCTGAAGCTGTCCTTGTGGGTGAATGAGTGTACTACTCCATGAACAACAGGAAAGGTCAGTATGCAGACACAACAAACCTTGAGAGACAGGATTTCAACAACAGTTAAGTAGGGGCTGGAGAGAAAACTTGGCAGTCTAGGAGCTTGCCTGGAAAACGCAAAGACCCAGGTTCAGTCCTTGGTACCAACTGCTGTACTGACTCTGCGCTCAGCCAGCCACTGAAACCAGGACTTGTGACACAGGCCTGCCATTCCAGCACTGGGGAGGCTGAGATAGGAGGACCACAGTGAGTCTGAGCTGCATAATGAGATCCTGTACTAAAGAAAGAAAGAAAGAAAGAAAGAAAGAAAGAAAGAAAGAAAGAAAGAAAGAAAGAAAGTTTAAAAATAAAGTTTAAAAATGTAGGATCTCTTCAATACCTACCTAACATAAAGAAATACTGCCTATAAATTATTTTACTACTTGTATTAGTCCCAGATCTTGTGGTTTTTTTTTTTAAGAATTATTTTATTTATTTATTTTTTCTTGTTTCAGAACTTTTGTTTGTTTGTTTATTTATTTTTATGGTTGGCTCAGCCTGCCCTGAAGGCAGGGCTGGCGCACCATGTGGTGCTGGGGATCGAACCGCGGTCCCTGCAGCTGCCCAAGCTTTCCTAAGCAGGCACTTTAGACCACTGAGCCATCCTGTCAGGCCCCCCAGATCTTGTTTTAACTGTGATGTAGTTAGGAGAAAAAAAACGTTTGCATTTACTAAAAAATCACAGATGGAAATATCAAAACCTAAATTTCAAATTTCCAAAGAATTTGCATTTGGGTAACAATGATACCCCATAAGGCTTGAAAAAAACCTTTAAGTACTTGATATTATGAAAGGAGATATTTGACACTATGCCTAAGTGAAGTAGCCTCTACCATGTACTGATTTTAAGAATGATGATATAAATAAAGCATTTTTTGTTGTGATGTGTTTTCTGTTCTACAATTTGCCATCTCAATATTCTTTACCAGTGTTGACCTTTTATCCTAGAATAGTTAAAGGCAGAAGTGCAACTACATTTTCTGGAAAATGTGAGCTATTGTTAAGCTGAAATATATTGATCTATATGTAAGCATAGTTTGAAATATATATTATAAAATAATGCTAGTGAATTATCTAAAATATACTGAGGAGGGGGCCCTGCAGTATGGCTCAGTGGTCTAAAGCACCTGTTTAGGAAAGCTTGGGTGACTGCAGGGACCGTAGTTCGATCCCTGGCACCGCATGCTGCGCCAGCCCTGCCCTCAGGGCAGGCTGAGCAGGCCACAAAACTAAATAAACAAACAAACAAAAGTTCTGAGACAAGAAAAAAAAATATACTGAGGAAATTGAACATCACACAAACAAGTATGGAAAGTCTTTAGAATATAGATTATAGTTTCAAAAATCACACAAGTTGCAAAATTGCTGTCTTGTTACATGTAAGAGGAAAAAAATATACAGAACTGAGAAATGAACCAAAATGAAACATTATTTTGAAATGCAAAAATAAAAAAAAAAAAACAGACATGTACAAGTTTAAACTATTTTGCCCTGCCTGGAGTCTACACAAATGAATTAATAAAGTCTATTTCTATAAGTAGAAATTAAAATGCTATTACTTATTGATTACTTTCTTAGTATGGAAAATTCCTAAAACAAGGAATTTTAGAGTTTAAAGTACAAAGTTATCTGCCTTGCATCACAGATTTTCTCTCAAAAAGAAATATGTATTATATAATATACATATTATAAAAGGTTTTACTGCATTACTATGAAAATTACCTATTTTTAAATGAAATTATTTGAATTGACATTAACATTCTTAAAATATGAGAAAAATCAGGGCGACTGTAAATATATAATGGAAGGAGAAAACAGGTTCAGAACTCTATTCCATTTAATTGTAAAATTAAAACGTATTATAACAACAAAATTATGGACCTGAGTGTTGTTTCCAGTGTTATTTAGACACCAAATCTAAAAATGAAAATCTTTAACAAATGACAAGTTATTTATAATAATTTAGATGCATATTATAAAATGTCAGGCTCCTTAAATCAGATGATTTTGCCAGAAATAATTTTTCTCCATGAAAAACTCATAATCTTGAATAATCTGTATTTCTTACACTTTAGAAGCAAATTTTCCATGCATTGTGTTTGATTTCATACGCTTGAAGTTTTTATTATTCCACATTAGTTTTGCCTGAGTATTAAAGAATTTCAATATAAATTGTTCGCAAAGTACAAGTATTTTTCCAGTTTGGGTAAAACGCAACTATGTTGAACTTTATGAAGCAATTTTATGAAGTGTAACTTATCTATTCTTGGTTCTTCTGTATCTTTGGAATCAAAATTGAGAAATTAATGCTAAGTCAAAACTTACAATACTTTGTCTTAAATTTTTTTCTAAAACTTTTATAGTTCTAAGTATTCCATTCCAGTCATAGGTCCCATTATAACTTCATATTTACATATGATGAAGTAAGGTCCCCCTCCATTCTTACATACATAGATATTCTATTTCCAAAATCTTTTTTAAAAAAACTTCATCTTTTCTCCATTTAATTTTCTTAAATTCCACTAATCATATATGCAATAGCTGTTGTTCGTTTTTCTGGGTAATTTTGACATTTTAACAATTTATTAATATGGGTTCCCTTTTGACTTATTTATTTTTTCTTTTTGAAATTAAATCATCATTAGTAGATGTTTGCAGTACATCTGGGAATTAAAACATGTACATAACACATCGTACTACAGAAAGAATGGCTTCCATCAGAAAAATCAACCAATAACAGCCACTAGAGAATCTATGGAGAGAAAAGCACCATTTGTCATTGTTGGTAGGTATAAAACAGTGCAACCACTATAGAAAGCAACATAAATATTCCTTGAAAATTAAAAATAGGAATTCCATTGGACTGATGTGTTCCCTTTCTACATAATTTACCCCCAAAGTTAAAGACATCTCACTATTGTGATGTCCACATTATCATGTTTATGGCTGTATCACCCATAATAGCTAGATCTTGGAAGCAGCATATTCATCTTTATCTATCAATGACTAAATGGATAAAGAAAATGTCGTATTTATACTCAGCGAAGGGCTACTCTGTCATAAAGAAGGATTAACTTGTGTTGTTTATTGGAAAATGATTGTACCTTGAGACAATAATATTTACTAAATAACTGAGACACATAAGTGTAAGTTACTTTACACCTTATGACACCATTTTCCTAAATGAAAAAAAGATAATAAGGGAACTGAGAGTAAGAGAGTGAGAGAGGGAGGGAGAGGGAGAAAATGCGGGCAAGCATGGATGGCGTATCTAGAAATATACGTGGACTTGGTACCATTGTCTTACATATTTCATATGTTCTTTGATCTGTTGGTCTGGCTTATAGTGTTTACATGTGATCAGTAACTTTCCAACACCTTATAAATAAATGAATCTAATGCCTGCAAAATAAGATGGATGGAAGGGAAGGGGAAAATTAATAGAAATATATTACTTACATGTTCCAATTTCCTATAGTGAATGTAGCATTATTTACTGAAAACATGCTAATAATTTTTTTTAAATCAGTTGTATTTTTTGGTGTTACAGTATTTTTCTTGTTTGCCTCATAATGTCATAATAACTTTTAAAAATTCAATAATATTATTTTCCTGTATTTGAGAGTAGATTTGCCTATACAAGCTGCCTATGGGGAAAAATAATAGAAATCCATTATGAATCTCTCAGATACACTGGTGAGCTACATCTGTTCACTGTAGGGGTATGGATTATACATCCAAACATGTACCTACTTGCAAAGTTTAGGTGAAGTATCATCAAATGACAGACTATGCACATAGAAATAGATTTTGAAATCCAGAAGAGTCTACTTATATTTTAAAAGCATAATTTAATTAATGTTGTATTTAAGGATATTTAAAAGTTGAGCTCATTAAATTAAGGAGTAATACTAAAATTTTCTACACAATGACTTAAATTGTTAATTTATGATTCAGGAAATGTTGTTTAAAATTATAAGTACCTTGGTCCAGTCATTTAGCCCAAACAAAACAAAATTCTAGTTCTAAATTTTACTTTGATATTTCTTACTTTTCATATTACTGTAGGAAATATTATATATTTAAAAATGTTTCCTCACAATGTGCTGTCTTTTTATCAGAATAAAAGCTTTCCAGGGGCTGGCAGGAAAACTCAGTGGTCTATAGCGCCTGCTTAGGAAAGCTTAGGCAGCCACAGGGACCACGGTTCGATCCCTTGCACCACATGCTGTGCCAGCCTCGCCCTCAGGGCAGGCTGAGCCCGCCATAATTAAAAAAAAAGCTTTCCGAACTGATGGAAATCCAAGTTGCTATGTAAACCTTGATTTTGTAGTAAGTGGATGCAGAGCTTCTCTTGTGACTTCATCCTTGTCTTCCCGGAAACGTTTAAGTTATTGCAAGTAGCAAGTCACAGAAAATGTAATTCATTACCATGGAATCAGTAAATTTATTTTGAGGACACCACTGGTTGCTTGAAAGAAATAGTCCTGCATGCAATTTATGAATAACACATGTCATTAATACAATAGCAGAGTTCAGGGGCAGTTCTTTCTTTCTTTTATTTATTTGTTTGTTTGTTTTTTCTTCTTTCAGAACCTTTATTTGTTTATTCACTCATTTTTATGGCCGGCTTAGCCCGCCCCGAAGGCAGGGCTGATGCAGCATGTGGTGCCGGGGATCCAACCCTGGTCCCTGAAGCCGCCCAAGCTTTCCCAAGCCGGCACTTTAGACCACTGAGCCATCCCGCAGGGCCCCAGCAGTTCTTTCTAGTTGAGGGTAATTTTTACATCTTTTAGATTCTGAAAATATTTGAAAAAATGGAGCTTTTACTGACTGCTTAAACATGGAATCCATGTTACACATGCATGGATTTAGAACTGAAATACAATGGATAGGGCTCGGCAGGATGGCTCAGTGGTCTAAAGTGACTGCTTAGGAAAGCTTAGGCAGCTGCAGGGACCGCAGTTTGATCCCCGGCACCACATGCTGCGCCAGCCCTGCACTCAGGGCAGGCTGAGCTGGGCATAAAAATAAATGAATAAACAAACAAATACTAAAAAATTAAAAAAAAAATGGATAGTCTCCATTCGTAGACATTTATTGCTATTTTAAAAATCAACAGTTCCTAGATACCCTTAGTAGAACTACAGTGAATACAATGAAGAATAAGAATTTTATCAGAACTGATAGAGAAATACATACATAAGTAAGACTACATTTAGTAGACCAAGAGTGAAGATGAGCGCTATGGCCAGTTACTTTGCTTCTGAAGCAAATGGTATCTATTGTGCAGCCGTGCACATCAGTCGCTGATGAAGTGAAAGCTGGTCAGTGCTCTGTGACTTGCTCCAAAGTTGTTCATTCTCTGCTGCGTACCAGTAGTGCCTTTCTTGGGTTATGTTGGGCTAAATAGCACATATTTTATATAACACCAATGTCATACCGAAGCTCATGTATTTTAAAAGCATAGGTAGGATAATCTCGCCTTCACAAATTAACTAATTGAAACATTAATCAGCTATGTATAATAATATGTAACTTTGAATTTGTTAAGTGAGCATAAAAAGAAAAGAAATTCAAATAAAAGTGCTACATGTGAACTGTGAATTAATTATTAAAGAATAAATACCATCGTTTTCGTCATATAAAGTGACAGACGGAAGTGGATGAAAAGATCGAGAAACCGGGTCAGAAAGTAGCTCTGCGGACTAAAGCACCTTTTTCGGCAATCACAGGGACCACAGTTCAATCCCCAGAACCACATGCTACACCAGCTCTATCCCCAGGGCAGGCTGAGCTGGACATAACATGAATAAATAAAGTTTAAACAACAAAAAAGGTTGAGAAACAAGCCATGTTAATAAATAAGTAAATAAATAAATAAATAAATAAATAACAGCCCTACCGAGTGCTCCAAAGGGAAAAGAAAGCAACCCCCCCGCCACACACACACAGCATAGGAAAGTCTATCAATACTCTTTAGTCCGTCATGGCTAGGAATGGTCTCTGATTTGCTTTAAAGGAAAATGTGGGATGAAGTAAAAATAAAAGAAGTGAATAGATCAGAGAACAAAGTTACATTTCCTAGCCTTTCAGGGGCTATTTTATAAGAAAACTTAAAAAAGCTTATTATGTAGTATTTGTAGTGCATGAAAAAAAATTCCTCTTGCTGTGGCCATGAAGCTGTAGGTACACTGCGACACTCAGGGGTAACCAAGGTGACGAGCATGGCTCAAGTTCTCCTGCAAGGGAAAAAAACAGAATCTTGAGAGGAAAAAACGATAGTCATCCTTGAAAAGCATCAGAAGCATAAAGATATGTTTACATAGGTGTGTACTTTCAATATGCAAACTATTTTTACTAAAATGTTGAAGCTAACATTAAAATTAAATAGTTGCTCAGCTAATTCTATCTATTCAAAAGTGATAAAAATAAACATATATGTTTATTATATATTATATATATACATATATATATATATATATATATATATATCTTAGTATATATAATATCATAAAACATGAAATGTTCCATGACTACTAAGGAATTAACTCTATAAACTGATCCCAATGTAGTTGTCTAGGTGCTCAAACTTAGCTTATTTTGTCAATATGCAATTTTTTTGCAAAATGTAGGATCTGGTTAATCACAAATTGGACAGTAAATTAGGATTAAACAGATTTTGGAGAAGTGTAAGAAATTATTCTGGAAAGAATAGACACTACGCCAACATCAAAATAGAGATAAATTTATCAGGTCACAGTTACATATTATTATACATACCTGATTAATCTTTCAATTAGTTAATTTGTGATAGCAAAAATGTTTTAATTGAATGCAATTTTTCTTGTTTTCATTGTTGTATATAATTGTCATTGAAATAGAAAGTAAGAATTTGGCATTTTTAATATGATCATAATTTCACTTTTCATTTTATCTTTTGATTAAAATTGATGAATTATAGAAAAGAACTACATAGTAGTAAATGTTTAGGGATTAAATAATATGAAGCATAAAACGTTTAGTCTGTAAGAACTATAATAATAAGGCAACATATATCAGATATTA
>PVJA010019618.1:0-38195 GCA_004027025.1 Myocastor coypus | reverse complement strand
TTCTTCTTCTTCTTCTTCTTCTTCTTCTTCTTCTTCTTCTTCTTCTTCATATTCTGTGCAAGGTCTTACTATGCACTTGACTCATAGTGATCCTCCTGTTTTCAATCTTTCCAGTGCTGGGATTACAGGTATACACCACCATGTCTGATCTTGGTGATGGGCTCAATGTGCTGGGGATGGGGGAAGGGCTGGCATGGCATGTGATGTCAGGGATTAAACCCCAGTTCTTGCACTTGCCTAAGAAGGTGTTTAGTCTGCTGAGCTATGTCGCTAGCCTTTATTTTATTTTTTTTTCTTGTTTCAGAAATTTTGTTTGTTTGTTTATTTATTTTTATGGCCGGCTCAGCCTGCCCTGAGGGCAGGGCTGGCGCAGCATGTGGGGCCGGGATCGAACCGCGGTCCCTGCAGCCGCCCAACCTTTCCTAAGCAGGCGCTTTAGACCACTGAGCCATCCTGCCGGGCCCCACGCTAGCCTTTATTCTTCGTGTTCTTGATGTGACAGCCAGTGTCAGATCTATGTGCTGGGTGAAGTTGGTTTTGCTTGGTGGTGGGGGCCTATGAAGGTAGGGTGTGGCAAATGCTAAAGAAGGACTGGGAAATGAGGTTACATGATTAATACTTCCCAAGACAGGGAAGATTCATAAATAGTATGAATGGCTGAGAGCCTTAAATTCTTTTGTCCTTTAACTCTACTGAAATTTCTAGTTACTGGATTGGCCAGTTGGCCCTGTGATCTCTCCTAGTCTCCTTTGACTTTGATATTTTTGTTGTGTGGACTTGACCGTTGGCTTTCTGATGCTGAACTAATCAACACTGGTCAAACTACAAAGGGATAATCAAGCTACATGGACTGAACATGATTTTGTTTTGATGGTATTTTGTGGTAATAGTATTAAGAGAGCTGATTTGAGGAGCTGAATCCCCTCTTGCCCCTGCTAGGACTCAAGAGCCCTGCAAATAAGTTACTGCCTGATAGCCAACTGTTTATGTAAATTAGTAAATGCAATGCCAGCTACTAATTATGAAAATAAACTCATCTGTGCTCTATAAATATCTAATTATAATAAAATTGGAGCAATATTACATTTTCATCTCTGTCTCATCTGTTTGCCATCCACCACTGATTTGTCTTCTTGACAATGAATGAAATCTCTTTTTTAAAATAAGTCTATTTTTCATAGCTTTTTCCCTGATGTTTTAAAAGTCTTTGCGGGGTGGGGGTGGGTGGGGAAATAGACTAATTTTAAACACAAAATGTAAATTGTCTGATTTTAGTAGCTCTGTGTTTTTTTACCTTGTTCAAAAATTTTATTGACTAGAAAGACACTTTTTTTGCAAATCGTTCTTTGGTACATTTAAAAACCATAAATGTGAACAGTGAATTTATGAATATAATGTATAATACATTAATAGAATGTTTCCACTAAATTTCAATTGGCAATATATAAGAGGAATTACTTCACAGATTTGCAAACATGTCTGTTTTCCATTCAGTTATCTATTTGGATTTATTGATAACTAATTGTTATCAAATATAATTTATGTTTGTGCATACAAATATAAAACACTTTTCTTCTAAAGCATAAAGAGTGAACTTTGGTGTGGATCTTCCTTTGTTAAGTCAAGTTGGTTAATATTAGGGAATACATAATTTTAACTGTACATCTGTACATATACACATATGCACTTGACTTCAACAGCATCTGTAAGTAAAGGATGTTTGGAATTAAATTGTACTGTCTTTATGACATATCTCATTTATAAGGAATTCAAACAAATTGCCTGATGGAAAAATGTTTAAAACAAGAGAACAAACACAATACTTTTCCTTATGTCCTTAGGTGTGTACCTGCTGTGGCCTGTTTCATAGGTGTGTAGGTAACTGTCTATGTGTCTGGATATAGGTACATTTTGTCAAAGTATATATTAATAAGTTTATGCCAGTATAGTGTGTTCTTATAAGTTGCCTCTATTTACAGGTGTACTGAAAATAAAAGATAACAGGGCGATAGTACCTGAAGTTAGCAGAGTCTGTGTTAGTGTTAAAAAAGCACTGTGTTCTCAGCCTTCAGTCATTGATAGAGGCCCAAGGATCGGGTGGGTGCTAGCCACACAGAGTGCCAACTACAGAAGGGAGAATATGCGATGTGCTCTGTGCTTCTGGTCTTCTGATACCCCTTAGCCAATGACAGGGGCAGAGAGTCTGCAAATAGCTTTCAAACAGGCATTTCTTCTAAAGTAAAACAAGGCTAAATGTATTCCATTTTTAACTTCTTCACCATTTTTAACATCATTTTTTTTTATTTTAAAGACAAACTGTTAGAAAATAATGCATTTGGTAGTAGCAGCAGCTCTCTCAATTCTCAAGACCTGACAGTTGGCTCTGTGTGTGAACGTGGAGGGGAATTTCCAGTCGTTCTCTGCTTACTTACCTTCCCTGAGGGAGAGCATACATGAGGTGAAGTGTGTACAGTGCATGCTATTACATAGAGAGCTCAAATTGTAAAACTCTGCTTACTTATGTAAGTGTCCTCCAGACTGAGAGATGAACTTTCTGCCATTTATTGTTAATATATACATTCATTTGGCCTCCAAGCCCTGTCTATTCATGAAACAATCAACAGGCAGGTTCTAGCTTGTTTGTGCTTTCATTAAGAAGTGTTAACCTGGTGAGAGACTGAGGCATTGTGGTTTTCGTTGTATGTAAATACAAGTAAGAATGTTGCCCTCTTCAGAGGGAGCTCTGCTCTGTGTTTGATGCTCAGGTTTCCCTTTGCACAAAGAGAATATTTAATTGATATCACTGGGCTTTCCTCTTTTCTTCCTTAGGCATTTAGTGGTGTATAGAATAGCAGAGGTGGAAAAGACCATATGCTTTGTAAAAAGCCAGACTAATAACACTTTCTGATGGATGTCTGATTTGAAAAGTGCCGCATCTTTCATTAAAATTTACATGTAAAGTAAGGGCAGGCGCAGTGACATGAAAGCTAATGCAACCCGCACATCTTGACATAATAGCAATCGCAAGAAACTGGAGCTCCCAGATGGCAGCTTGGCCTTTGCCATCCTTTTAATAAGCTACTAACTGCTAATTATTTCACTCGTATAGGCAAGTTAATTTACTGTTGACTCTTAAAGAGATACTGCTCACTTTCCCCGCAACCCACACAAGACAGCCCTTGCATCTAGAGCTTTCAAAAGTGCTTTCGTACAGCTTGGAAGCTTTCCAGCAAATTGTACTGATGGAGGCAATATCGGGGTGAAAAATGTTGCTTAATAAACAATATTTCTCTTCTCTTTGGGTAGTTTCAGAAAATTCATTTGGCTGAGAATTCATTGTGTGCACATGTGTGTGTAAGAGCAATAGATCGAGTGGCCAGTGGGGGGGATCTGAAATTTGGAGCCTGTTTAAGAGTGAAAGAACAGCTGCCTTTTTAATGGTTGCTAATTCTGACAATTAATGTTGCTTTGTGAGTGTGTGATGTTCTGTGATAGCTCTTATGGGGGATAATGGTGCGTAATAGCTCATTTCCTAAGCTTTATGGTAATGCCACAGAGTGAGGACCACAGACCTGAGAGAGACCCGGCCCATCATACTCTGGAGCCCTTTTATATGAAAACCATGAGGTATGCTTTTTCTCTGTGCTTCGACTTCCTTACGGTGATTTTATGGTTTAGCACAGGCACAATTATTTATGCAAGCGGTTTTGGATACATCAGGAATTATTGTTTGGAAGAGAACTTTGTAAAGAGCTCTCTGACAATCAAAATATTTGCTTAAAGATAAACTAATGATTGTGCCTTGTGAATGCCTGCAGATCCACAATTGAAATGAGAGTCAGTACTTGGGCTTGATATTGTCCTACAGTAAGCCTCAAACTTCAAATGTATTATGTGTTTGTGTGCATTATACATCTCCCAAACAAAGGAAAAAACATATATCAAATAATGTGCAAATGTAAGAATATATGTTAACCCATTTTTAAAAAATATTTAAGCTGAACTTGTTACTATTAATCACTTGTTCCTTGTTGCTGTTAACAGTTGGAAAGTACCTTAATATCTATGAGATATGTTAATTGATAATATATTATTAATATATTATGTATAATTATGCCATGCATAACTTATAATATATATATAGAATATATTCTCCCATTATTCATGATATCACTGACCATGAATTTGATAATGTGAGTTTTGAGTGCAATATCAGACCTGTAATGATGTAGGTATTGCACAGTTCGTGCTTATCAAATATAAATTTATTAAGTCCAATTATTTCCTTATTAACTGAAGTTTTAAGTGTTAATGTTTGAAATTAGTGCATCATCTGGCTTAAAAATAACTCCAAGGAAAAATATAAGTGTATGTGAATCTGGGGGAGATTTTATCATCTTCTGGGAGCTGACATTATATAGTGTGTTTTGGCAGGTTGTTATCTTTGGAAAGAATTTTGAGAAAAGCAAGTGTTTTAAGAAAAAATGTACTACAAAAAAAAAATAAGTCCTAAAACACAAGCTTAAACCATAGGAAGCAGCTTTCTTGTCTGTGGGACACCTCAGAAGCTTTGTTATGACAATGCAAATTATAAATCTCCAGCAAGGAAAATGTACTTCTCACAGTTACCCAAATTTATTTGACATGAAATTCTTTTTTATAATTTTCATTTTGAACAAGAATAGCTAGAACCAAAGCTGGTGTTCAGTTTAAAAACTTCGGACAAGATAACTTTAAAGTCCTTTTGAAGTCCAGTATTATAAACCTTAGTGCATCTAGACTTTGCAGGAAGCTTTTGGATTGGCTGCACTCAAGAATGCTTTTAGCTACATATTCTATTTTGATTGAGAATAGTTTTTGGATGGATTCATTTCAATAGGGAAATTACTGCTTCCTGGTAAAGCACATCACACAGATGTGCTGCAGTTTTAGACACTAGTCTTGTTAAACCACATCCAGTGTGTATTACCTAAGTACTTAAATGGGTATCCATATAGTGTGTGTGTAAACAACGCTTCTGATAATGGGCTGCTTAACTTCAGAAAGAGCTGATGTCAGCTCAGTGGAAGATATGAAAATCTCAAGAACATTACACAGCCGTACTTGCTTTGAAGTTTGGAGCAGTTAATAATCACCACGGTTATTTCTCATACAAAGGTTATTCATCCCATTACTCTGAAGATTTTAAGTGTGAATTTTTTGTTTGTTTTCCTCTCCAGACAGTGAAACTGTAGGTAAAAGAATTGCTTTCTGGTAAAATTATTTGTACTTTATTTAGAAATCATTGGCTGGCAAAGGACTGTGGGCTTTCTTAGTGCACAGCTGAGGTCTCTGTCCTATTTATGTGCTGTTTAGTGTGACATGGCTGCTGCTGATCCTTTTCCAGTAGGTCGTTTGCCTGGGGCTGTTTATCTGGGCAGAGAGATGTAATTTGCTGACCCAGCAATATTCTCCCTATTGCCCCAAGTGGCCAATAAGGAGCACTTACAGATGCTTTTGTCAGAATGGTGAAGTGTGGAGGTGAGCTTCTGGTTCTAAGTGAATCCATATGGCAGTTGAACCTGGAACATCAGATATCCACATATAAATAATTCTAATATAAGTTCAGAACTATGGAACAAAAAGCACACTAAGTTATATGTGGAGAACCAGCTCATGGTGCTGGGCAAGAAAACACTGTAGACAAGAATATTGCTATTAGTATTTAATACAAGCAATATAAACTTGTTAAATCTCATTACCCTAACTAACAATGGGAATGATAATACAGAACTGCAAAGATCCTTTGAGATATTATACAGAAAGGACTTATGTTGGACTTTGGCTTGAATATAAATAAACATTCTTTTAATAGTCATAAGCATTCCTTAGCATCACCAGAAATGCCTCTTATAGTATCAGTATCACCCCTTAGGTTTGGGAATTTTGAGCATATTATTCAATATTTTTGAACTTTCATGTCTTTACCTGTAAAACATCTTTTTGGTAGGTTTGCTGTGGGTAACAATTGATAAAGTGCAGGTGAAAATGCCATACAAATCAAAGTAGCACTATACATTATTAAAGAATTAGTAGTCTGAGCTGGAAAGATAGCTCAGCATTCTAAGCACCTGCCTGGCAAGTTCAAGGACCTGAGTTCTATCCCCAGTACTGCCTGTGTGCTGCCTACAGAATGCCAGAGTGCTGTAATAGCCTCTGAAACCAGGCATGGTGGCACACGTCTGTAAACTCAGCTCTGGGGAGGCTGATATAGGAGGTTAACTACAAGTCTGATCTGCATAGCAAGACCCTGTACCAAATAAATTAATAAATTTTTAAAAAAGAATTAGTAGTCCATTAGCAGTTTTATTCATCACAGTGTACCTAGTTCTGTAACAGTTTCTGCTTTATCACAGAAATAATTCAAACTGTGTAGTGCTAATAATCACAGAGAGCAGGGGTAGTCACAGAGCTGATGATGCTGTTGAAGAGTTCAGCACCATGGACAGCCCAGCCTCTTGTGTGCTCCATTGTTCTTTTCAGTTGGTCTTTGGACATCTCCAGCAAGAGAGCTAATGGCTTCTTCCTCTAGCGTTTTCTCCCCTAAAAGAAGGAATCCTGATCAAAGGTAGTGGTTCCCTTAGGTTTTTGGTAGATGTGTTTGCTCTTTTAGTGTAGAAAAAGAGCTATGGGATTTCTTTGTATACTTTATAGAAATCGATGAGCGAGGAAGAAAACAACAAAAAAAATTGTCAACAGTTACTTTAAAAAGTGCTGAGTCACTTTCTCAGATCTTAGACGCATTGAATTTCAGAGCTCAGAGTAAACTTAAGAGTTCCTTTAGCCCATTCCCCTGTAATTTTCTGGCTCACAAAACATGCTCAGAAGGCATGAGTGATGTGTTTCTCGCACTGCTAACTTGTAGTTCAGCAAGGACTTGGACCAGACTTTCCGACTCCCATACTGTTTTCTTTTCTCTCCCTCCAAATGGCCACTAGGACTTATCTTCACTGTAGAGTCCAATTCATATAGATTACTCAGACTGCTGAGCCCATTATTGATTGTGCCATGTAAGAAAGATCCTGGAAATATCACTATATGAGCTTTCTAAATAAGGTTGTCCCTTAAATCCTTAACTGCATGAGAAACAGTCTAACCTCATCTTCCAAATTTGTCAGTAAGTTTCTCTGAGTTTCAGGATTTTAGGATGCTTTATACTTCTTAGGAATTTGCCCTGGTGACTGCTATTGGCTAAAGTAAAATGATGACACCCATTGTCTTTAATTTTTAATTTTTAATTTTTAAATTTTTATTTTTTTCATTGTCTTTAAAAAGCTTTAATACCCCCCCACCCTCTTTTTTTTTTTCCTCTCCCATGTTGGCTGTTTGTAACAGAGTAGATGCCCATTGAATGCAATAAAGATTCACTGGGAGGATGTCCACTGGGGACTGATTTTTTTTTACACCATTGCTTAATAGTTTTTCCCATTTACTTTCTAAGGATAAAAACAGTTGTCATTTTATTTACAAGATTTTAAATGAAAAAGAGATTTTTTTTTCTCAAGTGAGTATGTGTGTGTCTTTAAATTGATGTTATTCCTTCGTTTTCTTTTAAAAATATTGTTTTTCTTTCAGGGTTCCATCATGTGTTTGATACGTTAATATAAATTCTTCTGCGAGGCAACTTCGGGAAATGTTGATCACTGCATGAAACTGATCCTTAAATTGTTGCAAAATTGTATCCCTTTATTCTGTTTTGATCATAAGAGCTCTCAAATGTCAAAGTCAGCTGAAGAAATAGAAGATAAAATGCATGAGCACTAACTTTTTTTCTTTTCCAGGAGAGAATAAATAGATGCATTTTGTATTATATTCTCAGCCTCTGACAGAGGTTTGTTAAAAGGAAAGTCTGTGTATTAAATATTTACAAGAATAATTTAGTTACATATTCTTGTGCTCTGCATCCTAGTTTAATAGTAAAATCAGCTACTACTGAAATAAATGCCATTAAACCAGTGGTGGAGGGAAGGTGGCTGCCTCAGCAAGGTCAACAGAATTTGTGGAGTACAGTGATTCTTAAAACTTTCCAAATTTCTTCCTGTTTTTGTCAGCTTCCCTCCAAAAATAATAAGAAAAAATACATTTGAATATTTATAATTTCACTCTGTCTCTTACATCCATGGCTTTTTTGGGCAACCTGGTAGCTGAACTGTCTTATGCTTTCTTTTGTTTCATTCATGGAGTGGACAGAGACAGTCTGTCCTCTCCACAGGTCAACAACCGCATTTCTGCTTAGTGATTCCTCTATTGCCCCTTGCTTGATAGCGTTAGAGAACTTGTGCCTCTTGTTTCTCAGAAATGGTTTAGCATGCCTAAGAACCACTAAGTTTCTTTTCCATCCTTCTTCTATCTAGATAACAGATTTAGCTTTATTTCTCATATCAGTTAAAATAAATTCCTGAATGTTTGGATAGCATTATCAGCATTATCTTCATTTCACAGGCAAGAAAGGAAAGGCTAATATTTATAAAACCAGTTACTGAACTCTTAGCGAAACCAAGGTAGATCAAGTTTTACTTTACACTAAAGCCTGGGCTTATACTACCTATCATAGCATTGCTTCAATTAATTTCACCGAAATCCACTTTTCTGTAATGTGGCAGTGATCATGACATTATTATAATATATTCTTAACACACATAAATAATAAATATGTATTATAAAGAATTATATTCTTTTACTTTAAGACACATATTAAGATATAAATGAGCTAACATACATTAAGTACATAATAGGATATCTGTTTCTACCTTAACAATTTTAATAAATATGTTTTCTTCCCTTCTTTTGAAAAAGAATACAATATAATTGAATGTGACAAGTATTGAGCACAGGGAATATGCAAAATAAATAAAAATCATTCTTTGTTCTCAAATGGCTCCCATTATATTAAAGAGAAAAAGCCTAATATAATGAATTCAATTTTTTACTTGTCTTTGGCTTAGTCTGTAGCAAACAGCATTTAAAATATGAAAGCCTTTTTCTGGGGGTAGTTTTGTTGCAGTGTCAAGGCATATTGGAGTGGTAGCTCTGTGTGGCTTGTTTTCATACTGTCTATGTTTATTTCATCCTAAAATCCAGAAGAGTAATTTGAAAATGAGGAAAAGCAAAGAGGCTCAGACAAGTAGCATTTGTATTAGGCTGCCAGGCTAAGTGCTAGAGAAATTCCCAGTCTGAGTAGCTTAATAAAATCCAAAGTTTCTCATTCCCATCCCAGTCTGTAGTGCAGATCGGTAGGTGGTAGGGTGGGCACTCTCCTCCCTTCAGAGTCTCTCAGGAATCAGGTACTACCTATCCTGCAGCTGTGTAGCTTTGCCATTTTCTGGAGTGTTGTCCTTCTCTGTAGTAAGCTGTAAAATGGGGAGAAAGAACTTGGGGAACCCTTCCCCCAAGCCAGGAATTCATGTGCATCATTCACCATTGGCCAGAGCTCAATTATGTGTCCACATCCAGTAGCAAAAAAGCTGGAGAACCTGATTGATTTTTGTGCCCAGGAGGAGGGGGAAAGAAGTTGGTGGGTATGCTGTCAGACTCACCCCAGGGGATACACTAGGTTATATTTGTATAGCAATTTGTATGTATCATGCTCACAGTTTTTCAAAAATTAACAAAATATTGCCATTGTTTCTATGAGGTAAAGAACCAGTCTCATAACATGTTCTGCAATGTACATGGACATGTATTTAATAAAATAAAACTCTTGAGTTTTAATAGCATTGCAATAATATCTCTCTATAAGAATCAACCAGGGGAACTGTGAATCTCTCATCTATGGTTCCTACTTCAGAACAATTGAACCTTCCTTGGTACATTATTCCTAGGATCAAGTGAATTTGAGACACATTGTGATACAGGAAATTCTAAGAAGTAAAGTGAACCAAAGAGGAAGAGTATGAGGTTTTGCTGAAAGTGTTTTACCATGGTGCACACATGTAATCTCAGCTACTTGAAAAGTTGAGCAGGAAGATCACAAGTTTCAGCTGAGCCTGGACAATTTAATATGATCACGCCTGATGTTGATGGTGCACTCCTCTAATGACAACAATTGGGAGGCTGAGACAGGAGGGCCACTGTGGGTTTGAGGTCAGCCTGGGGTATGTAGTGAGCTTAAGGTCAATCTAAACTATATAGGGAGAACCTATCTCAAAGTGGGTGGGGGAGAGAAACAGTTAGGTTAACTTAGTGGGAGAGTGCTCCTGGGCTTGATCTTAAATACCGTATCTTCCCAGAGTATTTTATTGCATTTTATATAGTTTAGAACAAGTCTTTTATTTATCTTAGCTTACACATCTGTTTGTTATACATGTATTTTTGTTTTAAGGGATTTATTCTTGCATTTACTGACCAAAAACTTCAAGTGTGCTTGGCATCTTAGCCTGAACTGATGGAGTGGGGCCAAATGCCCATTCCAGGATTTTGTTTGATTCTGTTTACTGGATGAAAACATCTGAGCATCTTTTGTTCCCCCGTGAGTGACCAGAAACACTCATGAATAAGAGAATTTTCCTGTTGCACTTAAGACAATAAGAGCTCATGGCTGATAGGTTTACTTATTACCCGTGACTGACTTGTGAATGGTTAACGTATGGCAACCCATTTTAGTTTTCAGGTTTATCTTGCTTTGTTGTTTGTACAAGAAGGATTCAAGCATGATCATTTGAATTGAACCTCATAGAGAGGTTGGCTGCCTTGTGCTTCTGGAATGGACGTCGTCAGAGTTTGAGTTATTCTGGGCTTGTGAGGTTTTCTTTTTCCTTTCTCTCATTTTATCTGTCTTTTTTTGTGTCTTTGTGTGCAAGTCTATGATTACTACTGAATATTTTTCCTAAATGCCAGCAATTATCTCACAGGTGGAGGGATTAGGAGAGAGCTAGGAGAGTTGCACTGAGATTGGAATAAAGTCTCCCCCCTCCCCCTAAAATGTACTGACAGAAGGGATGATGACTTGGCGGGGGCAGGCAGAACTGTGGAGGGGGGAGGGCAGTTTGCTTCTGCTACTTAAGTTCTTAGACGGAATGAAAGAAGAGACTTGTAATGAAAGAAAGAGGAATTAAACAACCACAGCTGGCTTGGGGTTATTGTTCAGGGGCTTGCGGCTTGGAGGGTGGGGTGGGGGACCCAATGGAAGGGCAGCCACTTTCTTGTGTTCCTGCAACTTATTTATCTCCTTATCTGAGAGACTTTGGTCCCTATTGTTATTGGTTTTTATTTTGGTCTGATAATTTATTTTGGGAGAAGAACGCAGCAGCTGGAGTGTCTAATATATGCTGAGTCCAAGAGAATTTCGGTGAGACATTATCTTTCTTCCCAGGAAAGAATGATTTATTTACCTGATCTGTTACTTAGCATGCTTTGAGCTGCAAATAACAGAACTTTCAGCTCAACTGCCTTAAATAATGAAGGGTACTTATGGATCAGTCCCTAAAAAGTCCAGCAATTCAAATGATACAATGAAGACCAAGGTCTCTCTATTCTCATTTCTTGGCTTTATTTTCCAAAGCATTGGTAGCCCACCTTGCTTGTGATCTAAGACGGGTGATTATTGTGTCGACAGGGATTTGCTCTTTGGTTCATGTACATTCTTTTCTTGTCCTATATCAGGGTTCTTCAGAGAAACTGAACCAATAGGAGATTACATGGATATGGTGATTTATTAGGAAGTATTGCCCTGGGCCCTCACAGAGGCTGGGGGGTGCTATGATCTTGTCATCTTCAGGCTGCAATGAAAGCGAGGGGGACAATTTTGGCCTTGAGGTCTGAGAATTGATAGTGCCAACCCCAGGGAGAGAGCCAGGAGGTCCAGGTGATGTCCTGGCATGAGCAAGGAAGAGGCTGCAGATTTCACTTTTTCCACATTTTTGTTCTTCAGGCTCCAGATGGCTTGGGGCTGCCCACCCACAACACTGGGCAATGGCAGTCTCCTTTCTTAAGTCCACTGATTCAAACAGCAGTTTCATCCAAAACATCCTCAGGGACACACTAGAATAACACTTAACCTGGGCAGCCCAGGGCACAATGAAGTTGGTACCAAAGTTAGGTATCAGGAGTCTACCTCTTTTCAACTTGCCATTCATATGCTTCTTCTTAAAGTACACTTAATCTCTAAATAAAGACAACAGGTCTCAATTAGGTCTCAATTCTACTTAACATGATCTGTCTGTCCTGGGTGCTAAAAATGCCCAATCCCATGGGGCCTGGCAGGATGGCTGAGTGGTGTAAAGCACCTGCTTAGGAAAGCTTAGGCAGCTTCAGGGACCATGGTTCGATCCCCGGCACCACATGCTGTGCCAGCCCTGTCCTCAGGGCAGGCTGAGCCAGCCATAAAAATTAATAAATAAACAAAAGTTCTGAAACAAGAAAAAAAAATTTAAAAAAAAAGCCCAATCCCATCCTGAGAAGGGTGAAATCTTGGGGTGTTCTGAATTCCTGTTGATATACTATAACTGAAATATGATATAAAATTAACCTAATTGTAATTATTTAAAAATGATCTAACAGCACATCTCCTATTAAAAGAATGAAATAAAGACATTTATCACATACACACACACACACACACACATACACTGCAATATACTCATGACAAAATAAGAAAATAGTCATAAGTGTTCCTAGAAATGGTCATGTAATCATGGTGGTACTTATTACTACCTTCTTCCAATAGTGACTCTGTTTCCCCTTTGCAAGCATATCTCTTGGTTGTGGTTATTTACCAGGTGGGGTGACCCAAACCCTCAGTCCTGGAAGGTCTGAACCATTAGTGATCCTGCCTGGCCGGTGCTGTAGTCTTTCATGGTTCTTAATCACAGGGCAAGGTGATTCTGAGAGATGCCCTAAAGGATATCCTAGCTATGTCTCTAAACCTGCTCATCCTTATTTGTACTGTGAAGTAATAGTCCAATTTCCTCTTGTCAATAAACCAGGATAAACATCCTGGTAGGCATAGAAACTTTTCTCAGCCAGTGGACAAAGGTCTTGGGAAATCAAATTAATCAGACCAACTTAAGTGATATGTATACTTCTGAACCAGTAACTGTTACCTGGGGAATGGGAGAATTCTTTTTGTTTTGCAGGATCGGGGTTCAAACTCATGACCTTGCACTTGCCCGGCAGACACTTGTGCCACAGATCTATCTCCCCAGCCCTAGCAGGAGGATGGTTTTTTTTTTTTTTTTTTTTTTTTTTTTGTCTTTTTGAGACAAGATCTCGCTGTACAGTTCAGGCTGGCCTTGAGCTCAGTTTTGTAGCCCAGGCTGGTCTCGAACTCACAATGATCCTCCTGCCTCAGCCTCCCGAGTGCTGGGATTACAGGTGTGCGCCACCACGCCCGGCTTAGGAGGATGGGTTTTGATGACTATTTCAGACTGGCATCACATACACAAATTCTAGGATTATCAGAAAACATTGGCTTTCCAATGCCACCTGAGACTCGGTGGGAGACTTGATGTTTTACCCTACACCTCAATAAAAATAATTTTCAAAATGTGAAGCCAATGCCCACTATGTTCTTAATGAGGCAATCTCATCCTCGCCATCAGGAGAGGCAGTTTCACAGGGAGGGGATATCAGCGGGGGTCCCATTAAACCCCCCTGAGGCTCCACTAGGCAGTAGGTAAGTATTGGAGGAGGGCGTGGCTGTCCTGGTATCCTGGGTTTCTCTGTCAGCAGGGAGTCAGCAACTTTGGATCTCTGTCTATTGATGTGAAGAGGCAGGGAGTGGAGTTAGTGCTAACCCTAGCTTGTTTCAAGTGAAAATTGTACCGATGGAATCCTTTCTGTCTGCCTTGATCCCAAGTCCCTCTTAGGTCACCTGACATGGATTGCTCCTGATGGATGGCTGAGTGGGACAGCTCTTGAGTCTCAAGAGTGTATTTAACAGAGTGACTCTCAGTAAATATCTCTGTTTTAAACGTGTGGCCTCCCTGATGGCATTTTTCTTTTTAGCTGTTGCTTCATCAGATGCTTTGTACAGTGACTTAATTCCTAGCTGCTCATTCCACTTAGGCTTTTGAGGCCGCACCTGCCCAGTGTTGCTGCGGGTGTTAGCTCCACCTTGACTGGTGTCCACCGCCTTTATACACCCGCCTCATGCATAGGTGCAGCACAGGGTTTTCACCAAAGGGGTGGCTGGTGGTTGGGTATAACGGAATGAGGCTTAAGATGACACAGATGCAAGGATGTATGATTATGTCCTCTAACTCAAACATCCTTAGAGCAAAGGCCCGCCTTCTGTGTCTTAGCTCATAAGTCGCACTTTTTGTGGGCCTGGTCTCCCCCTGCTCTGCTTAGTCTTGTCCAATCGCACTCTCCCTGCTTCCTGTCTGTATGATCCCCTGGAAGAATCAGGTCTCAACGAAAACTTAGAGGAGAAAAATGCCTAGGAGAAATAACCTGTCTTTATAACAAAGCAGGATATTTTACTCTGTAGTTTGCTTCCCTGTTGTTTGGATTAGAAGGAAGGAAGAAAAGAAAAAAAGTTGCTTAGAAGACAGCTGCTGGAGGACCACAAGTGACTTAGAAAGTTATTATTCCACAACCGGGTGCCTGTATCTGTATGGGGTAACTGGTTTATGACAAAGCTTGGCTCTCATTGCCAGCTGGCAATGCTTTACATTGTGTTGTGTTTACCTGGAGTCTTCCGGGCTTCTGCATGAGCCCCTGCAAGGAGAGCTGGGTTGTCAGCCTGTGCTGAGAAGGGTGAAAGTGTGGATCTGTGGGCTTCCGTGGGGACCAATCCAGTAAGAAGAGAATCAGAGAAAACACACATCATTTGGGAAAGGGAGCCTTCACTAGGATTTTGGTTGTTATTGTAGTTACAAATGGAAGTGTTTGAAACTTAAATCTGAATTGAGGCAGCCAGAGGAGAAATATTGAAGGAAGTGAATTATTTATTCCCTCACTGGGGTCCTGCAGATGTGGAGTGGGCGTTAATCTGCTTTGAACCGAAGCCTCTGGGCTGGGCTTGAAGTCCTCTGTGCACGATCTGACCTTATCAGCTCCTGGCAGGCACCTCAGCTGTCATTCAATTGCCTTGAGAATAATCCAAAGCAGGCCCTTTACCTTGTTATTCAAGGGAGAATGTGAATATTTACCTAGCATGTTGCCAGAGTAGAAAGTGCTTGCGTCCGTGATTTCTTTTAGTCCCACAATTCCTGGTAGATTTTAGAGGAAGAGCAGAGGAGGAGCTCATGACGCCAGGAGGCTGGCCTTTTAGGATTTAGGGGCCTGGTTCTGGTTTTATGTGCATTGAGCTGGAGCCAGTGTGTACCAGTTGGTTCATCTGCATGGTGATCCATCAAGGAGCTTCTGGTATCCCCATTTCACTGACAGGAAAATTGAGGTTTAAGGAGATTCAGCATCTCACTTACTATCTCGCACTGCCCTTGCTAGGATTCAAGCCTCCTCGGGTGCTCTCCACACTCACATCCTGAGCTCTTTGTTTTGCTGCTTTCCATCTGTCCTAAGCAAGGGGAGGCAATAAAGACACTGCAAGACTGCTCCATGACAAGCAACGCAGGAGAAAACATTGAGGGGTTGCAAGCACCTGGAAACAGAAACAAAACAGAGCAAAACCCATTCTTTATAAAGAGCTATCCTTTGTCCTTCTTTTTTTTTTTTTAACTCTCCTCTCCTGTCATTCAGTTCCTTTTTGAGAACATAAATATTTGTAAGTGTACAGTCTACTATCTCTCTCTTTCTCTACGTTTCATTTGCTCTTTAGAGAATGCATGCTTTATTGAAAGGATTCCCCTATGGCTCTCTGTTAGGGTTAGCTTACTCTTCTTGCTAAAACATCTCTAAGACAGCTGCCTAGAGCAAGTCATGGTAGTTGCAGATGCTTTTTATATTTCTGTCTGTGGTCATCAAAGTGGGGTCCCTTGTTTCATGGTAGAGGAGGAGGGACGGATATGCTTCTTCCCCAGATAATTTTGAAGCCGCAAGGTTGCTAAAGCATTGTAAGTGGACAGGATCTGTCTAAAAGGACCTTGCACCTTCATGTTCTATTCAAAGTTTAAACAGTTGCTGGTGCTCCTTTCCAAACCCACTTGCTGGGTACTGGGGACTTGGAGATTGTATTGCTTGATAACCAAGAGCTGACTCCCGAATAGTTATGTGAGCAGAGACAGGGAGGGCTTTTAGGGTTATACAGGGAGAGAGTGTCTAGTACACATCCCCTATCTTTCACCTGCAATAAAATCAGAATTAAACTCCTATTTCTTTTGTATTTCTCATTCCTTCTATGATACTACCCTCAGCCAACAGAGAATGCTTATTCTTTTCATCAGATCTTGAATATCACTGGTATTGTATTGGACCTCAGTGAATGTTAACAGATATTGGGGCTAAAGCATAAATGAGGTGTAGTCCTTGTCTTCTGTATGCTTAGGATTTCCAGGGGGAAGGCAGCTGTTAAGTATTTCGTTGTAAAAGCCAAGGGTATTAGGGGAAGAAGCACATAGCTTACCCAGGATGCACTCCCTGGTTATTAGGAGAGGAGCTCGTGGCTCCTAGATTCCAATATTCTCCCCTCTTTTCAGCTGCTCTGTGAAGATGCACTCTGGAGCCTGCATGCTCCAGTAGATGAACTGCAGTATGCTGTAGCCTTATTAAATTCCTCTCTATTCTCTGATTGTGTCTGTCCTGTTACCTGACTTGAGATTCTGTCTTCTATGGGATTTCAGGAAATCTTCACTAAGTTCCATATTCCATATGTTATTCTCCTGAGGAAAGAATTTTTATGACCACCTCCTTTCTTAGAGAATAAAGTACCTGCTCTTTAGCCTGGGTTTTAGCACTGCAAAGTAGGGCCAGACGTTAACTCCTACCCCACCTGCTGAAACTTTGCTGGGGTAGACTTTGCTAATCCATGGCCCTCCTGTGTTGCAGGCACTACCTAATCTCTGGGTCTTGGCTCATGTTTCACCTTTTATCTTGGGTATCTTCTCCCTTTCTAGGCATGTGTTGAAATTTGATGTAGTTTCACTCTCTCTGTGACATTTTGCCTATCTTAGCTCTTCAGAATGCCATTGTGCTTTCTCCCTGTATCAGCCAGCGACTTCTTAACCTGTACTATCCCTCTCTAAAGCTTACATCCCAGCCTGCATATTTCCCCAGTCTACAAACCGTTGGAAGCTAGGCACCTCTTCAACTCTTCAACTCTTCATGACCACTAGGATACTTCTATAGAGAGATGCTTGATGATGACGCAATGGCAGGTTACCTGCACAGACAGGTGCTTGATGGTTATGGAATGATAGGTTAATTGCACAAGGTCAACTAGTGTTACACGATCTGCTTGGGGGATCAAGCTGCTTACCAAGTAGGCTCTGATTCTTAGACTGCTGTGGTTTGCTTTTGCCATCCTCCCACTTTCCACCAGCTACTCTGTGAGGAGATGATAGCTAGGACATACCTCAGTGTGAGCAGGCACCTTGGCTGTTGTATCCCCAACTGGGTCCCCGTGCCCATGGCCATGCTGGGTGTGCGGTGGGTGCTGAGAATAAATGTGTTGTAGATATTTTAATACAATCCCAGGGATATAAAATAGGGATATAAAATGAATAGGATAAGAACTCAAAGAATTAAAACAATGAATTTAAAATTTTATATGGCTTCCATAATTTTCCCTATAAGCACAATACAGGTAATAATTTTTTCTTTGTGGAGAATAAAGCATATGGTAGTATGGGGCTATAGAAATAGAGAGTGTGAGCAGACAGGGAAAATACAGTAGGTGAGTTAGAAAGGATAGACCCCAAATGGACAGCCTGGCTTGTGGATTGAGGAGCTCTAGATTTCAGTCGTGATTGTATTTCTGATTGCGAAGCCTGGTAAGTCAGCACACCTGCAACCTCATCTGTGGTGGGGAGTTGGAAGCATGGCTTTCCTGCCCCAGGTGTGCTGAGACCGAATGAAAGTACTTTTTAAGTGGTAAAGTGCATTATGAATGGAAGGGAGGCATGTTACTATAAACAGCATCCTCATCATTTATCTTCTGAGTCCTCCCAAAGCCACACTGTGACAGGGGAATAGATCAATAGGTAGGTCTGCTGTGACAGGCAGGAAGAGCCCAGACTGGAAGGAGCCTGTGGTCAGATCCTGCATGCCCCACAGTAATGTGGCCTCTGTACAGATATTCTCATATCAGGGAGGTGCTTCCCCAGGCCAGATCAAGATGGGGAAGGTGCATGGGTTCTAACCTGGCCAGAGACAAGTTTGAGGGGGAGCCTCATCATTTAGGGCCCTAATGATCTCACACAGTTCCCAGGGCTCCTCAAGTCGGGCTGTAGGATGTCAGGGTAAGTTCTGAAGCTGGCAGATTCTTACTGGTGGTTCCAGTTATATGCTTACTGGCCTGGAGAACTTCCTCCAAATGTAACACTGAGTGCTTCATGGGCACAGTTTCACTTCATCCTTGCAACACCTTTAGGAGCTGAATATGTAATAGCTTGTCGTGTTATCCTACTACAGATAAGAGGGGCCAAGTTCAGGCTATGGAATTGAACCCCGGTAACCAGCTAGTGTGAAAGAGGAACTGGGATTGAAATCCAGGCCTGAGTGCTTTACTGCTATGCTTAGCTGCCTTCAACCTCTTGGAGTCTGAGTCATATTTGTACTGGAGGAGAAACCTGCTCACCATGCAGGTTCTGAAACTCTGGTGGGAGAATGATGTAAAGGGTCATCATTGATGTAAAGTGTCTACAGTATATTCCCAGCATGCACTGCACACCCAGCATGGCTATGGGTGCTTGGGACCCTGGGAGGGCTACAACAGCCAAGGTGCCTGCTCACACTGAGGTATGTCCTAGCTCTCATTTGCTAACAGAGGAACTGTCAGAAAGTTCAGAGGACAGGAAAAGAAAACCACAGTAGTCTAAGAATGTTTTTATTTTCAGAAATGAAGAAGTCATGTTAATGGCTTGCATTGTTCTTTAAATGTTCTGCCTTCATTCCCAGGTGTAGACAACAAAGCCAAATTAACAGATCAAGGAGTGTGGGAGACTTACAAAGACAGTACAACAGAGACGAGCAGAGAGTGCATTTAAGAAAGGACAAATCATGTCAGGACATCCGATCACTCTAAAAAAGAAAATCACAGTTCTAGGAGGTGAGAAGTATGCATTGGGTGTAATATATCTAGGCTTTAGTAAAATCACTCGGAAGAGAAATGGCTTGAAATCTTGTCTGAGAAATTATTTCAAATTGGCTAGGGGGAAGTTTTGTCACTCAGAATAAGAACTGGCTGGAAGATGGGAGTGAAGAGTGTCATGACAAATGGCCACAGCTTTCAGGGTGTGATGGGGTCAGGTGAGAAGACCCAATTTAGCCATCATCACTTAATGATCTGACAGAACGACTAAGCTCCTGGTAGTGATGTTCAGACCCAGTGCTAAATTGGGAGGTGTCACGGTGATGGCTCTTAGAAGGAAGCACAGTATCCGAGCACTGCACTGTAGTCAAGGTCAGGAGGCCAAGGCAACAGAGCTGTAGGGGAGGGTACAGACAAGGACAAGTGAGGACATTCTTTTGAAGACAGTCTGCAAACACTGAGAGTGGTGCATGACACATATCAGGACAGGAATAGACAGGTCTGAGGTTGTCCGCTGATGCACCCTTCCAAGAGGTGAGCTCAGTACACGGTGACCATGGAAAGTTTGTTTTGAGAAGTAAGAGGACTTTGGAGCTGTGAGGGCTCTATTTAAAACCACGGGTCTGTCCTGTAGGTTCGAGTTTCTTTCTCCCTCTTCAGTTGGATCATTTTAGGAGAAGAAGCATTCTGCTTTTTCAGAGTATAGTGAGCTGTTTGAAAGATGGCACACACACTATGAACGTTTGGATTCTGCCACTACCAGGTAATCTTCAAAGTGAGGAAGGGCATTACTGCAGGAATTTTATGAAGATTAGATAAACCTGATGTGCCAGCATTATGCTTTACATTGTAATTGCTTGATGAATATTACCTATTGTTTTCATTAACATTTATGTCATTGTCCTCAGTTGGCCCATGTGCCTATTCTATACCTGGTGGAGTTTAACAGCTTAACCAGGTAATAGTTTGTCTGGATAAAATAGGGGAAGAAACATGCAGAGAACAATTTGACTATAGGTGACATCAAATGAGTCACTTCACTTCTGTGCCTCTCTTTTCTCATGTACCAACATCTGGGGGCATGACTGGATTATTTCTGAAGTCTTTTATGATGTCTTGGAAAGTTCAAACTTCTATGCAAATATACAAAGTGAATTGAGCTTTGTGTTATCCAAGTTGTCATCTTGGAGCATAATTGCTAGCATATGTCACTCTAGACCCAATTCTCTGTCATTGATTATCACCTTGAGTACATTTCCAGCTCTGAAAATCCTTTATTCCAGGAATTCCCTTGGCCCTAAGCAAGTTAGAAAGGTCGGGACAATTGCTGGATGCTAGTAGGTGTGTTAGACAGCGATCCAAATGCACATCTGCCTAGGGTGTGGACTGCTCAGAGTTGTGTTCTAGGGGAGAAGTGTGCAGTGGAAGAGCTAAAGGCGCAGGGACCAATAGGAAGGTTCTACACTGACCCAGTCACACTTCATGCATTTACTAGCGGCTATTGGCTGTTTCTCACTTTGATGTATATTATATTGAGAGTCATGGCAGAAGGCTATCACTGTGCAGATTTAGTGCCACGAAGTTCCTCTATGGAAGAGTGAACTAAAAAGGTGAGTGAGTCTTGTTTTCCAGACTGGAATGACTACCAGTTTGGTATGTTCACTTCCGGGTTCCTCAAGGACTAGAACAGTCACAGGTTGAAGTGTGCTGCGAGCAGGTCATTCACATGATTGATGAGTTGGGGAAATAGTTGAAGAAAAATGAAATCAGAAAGGGCCATGCACTGAGGTGGGGCACATATTGCTGCAGGGTAAAGGAAGTTACGGGGCCACCCAGGGCAGAGAACAGGACGCGGCATGGCACCTGTAGAAGAGAGGCAAGGGTCACTGCACCCTTACACAGTCAGCTCAGCACATATTTGCTGAACAGCTACTGTGCTGTGATCCATCCTAGGGTGAGCACAGAGATGACTACTGTCCTGTCTTTGTCCTAGTGCAGAGATAAGTGGCCTGTGTGGTTGTGAAAAGCACAGGTCAGGATAAAATCCGGGTAGTCTGCTTGCTAGTTTTGTTGTCTTGGGCAAGCACCAAAGCTGTTGTGTGTCTTAGTGTCCGTATCCCTAGAACAGATACAATAGGTTTGTCAAGGTACCTGCCTGGAGGGTTGTAAGGATTAAACCAATTTATACATATAAAGTGCTTAGAGGAATGCCTGGGACATGGTCCCTGTTCCTATTATTAAATAAACTGATGTATCCAGAGTGCTCAGTGCAACACTTGGTAAGTAATAATCAATCAATAAGTGTTATTATTACTATTATTAATCTTATTTTAAGATAAGGCATACCAGAATGTATTCTTACAGTCCAAAGGTAACAGCTGCTGCAAAATCAGGTGAGGAAGTACATGTTCAGATCATAGAAACCTATTCTAAAAGTGATACTTGAATGGGACTTAGAAGAATCAACAGGGATTTTCTTGCTGGGAAGAAGGAAAATTAAAGAAGCAAGGGATATAAGCGAAGCCTCAAGCTTGGTCTTTGGGTTCTTGGGAGGCTTCTGCTACAATGCCTGCTGCCTTTGTGAATGGTTGTGTTATTTATTACTGGCAGTTGCAGTTGTTTGGCAGATCTGTGGATTTGTTCATTGTTTCACTGATTCAGCAAATGTTTAGGATTTGCCTATTCTAAGCCCGCTGCTCTTTGAGGTCCTTGCTGTCCAGCAGTCAGTCCAGAAGCTGCTGCTCTTAGGAAGCTTGCATTCTAGTGCAGGAGGCAGGAGCATCGTGTGATGAGAAGAGCCATGGGGAGATGAAGAGGGACCCCTCCTCATAAAAGAGAAAGCACACCCAGGAGCATGAGGATGAAGGTGGGGCAATTGCAAGTCTGGCTTAATGAGGCAAATCAGGGACAGTATGTGAACCACAAAACCACCTGTGCTTTTCTTTCACTTTCCAAGTTCCCCAAGCATCTTCCTTAAGCTCTACCGTAAGCAAAAAACACTCAAGCAGGGAATTCTGAAAGATGTAGATGAGAATAGCCAACATGGTGTGTGTGGGTGGGGCTCTTAGAATATTGGAGCAAAATCTCTTCTGAGACTTTTTGGGTCGGTTGCCCAATGGACACTGGTGGCTCAGTTAGAGCAGTTTCTCAGGGTGGGTCCCTCTGACTTTCTAGACAATACTTAAGTGCTCAGATGCGAACCAGTAGACAGGGAGATTTGATTCGATTCCCTGGGGTGGAAGACTTTCAGTTGCATCAGTCATCATTAAGCACAGAGTCAGATCCAGCTACTTGACACAATGAAATTTGATTGACATAATTAGCCCATGTAATAGAAATAAAAATTTAAACAACAGCTTATCTCTGGGAAATAATAGTTAAAAAAAAAAAAAAAGCTAATGTAAGTGTAGAGGCAACTATCCACTGAATCTGATCATTCATTTATTTAGTTATTCATTTCACAAATATTTGTGCTCAGCATTGGCTCATTTGTGGGCTAATCAGGGATATGATGCATAAATATCCATATCAATCCTTCTTCCTTTCAAAAGTTTTCCAGATCTGTAATTTTAATCCAGTGTGTGTAAAAGTGTGTACAGGCCTGGAGATTCTGCAAGAGTAAGAGTGCAGGTCCCTCGAGGCAAAGCAGGTAACTATTTACCTGCATAGAGGATGAAGTTCCACTCTTGAAGAACTTACCGTGCAGTGGAGGAGCTGACGTAGATAGATACAAGCCAAATGCTGACTTTTAACTGTGGACTTGGGCGGCACAGCAGGCCCTCGGGTGGAGGTGGGGACAGGATTCAGTCACATTCTCCGTCACAGCTTTGCAAGCCAGAGATCCTTTTGTGCGCATCCCAGAAGTGGCACCGTTTCTGGAGACTTGTCTTTTCACAGGAAGTAGTGTGCTTGGCAGGGGACTATTTTGCAATCTCTGCCTTTGTCTACAGTGTGTTAAAATAAGGGAGATTCTGATTCATAGGAGTTATAAAAATAATATAGTAATTACAAAGTTCACTTTCGTGACTCAGTTTGCTCCAAATCACAGTGCTCTGTAGGGAAGCCTTCTCTGAGTTAAAAATCCCACTTGCTGTTTGTATTTTGAAAGTGTCAATAGGTCTAAAATGTGGAGGTTGAATCACTGAGCGATATGAGTTCTGCGAGGAGGGGAGCGGAGGGGAGGTAGCACCCTGGAGGAGGACAGTTTCCGAGGCTTGCATATATCTCTTTAAACAAATTGGTTGAATTGTCATGGTTGCATCATGTGAATGTTTGCTCACAGAGTACCTTGTTTTTGATTTGTATTTATTTTTTCTCCCTCCCGCTCCCACCTAATTGCCCTCTCCAGAATGGCGGCTTCCACTGCCTTTTGGCTTCATTAGCGACTTTCATTTTCATTAAGAGCTCTGCGCTAATGGACTGTTATAAAATGCACAGTTGTTTCTTGCAGTCACCGCCAAATGACTCTCATTCTACTGGCAGTTTTGTGCATGCGGCCAACTAAAAGGGGGAGGGGAGCCAGTGAGAAAGCAAAACATCCGAGCCAGGCAGGGCCGGCTGCTGTCTGGCTCCTTCAAGGAAAGTGGGAACTGCACCTGGAATTCCCTGACTACTTTCTGTGTACTCTCTTGAAAGCTGCTTAGTTGGCAGAGCAGAAGAAAGGAAGGAACAGCTCGTTTTTCTTACAAATTTTTGGAATTTGGGGGCCCGGCGGGATGGCTCAGTGGTTTAAAGCGCCTGCTTGGAAAGGCTTGGGTGGCTTCAGGGACAGTGGTTCGATCCCCGGCACCACATGCTGCGCCAGCCCTGCCCTTGGGGCGGGCTGAGCCGGCCATGAGAATGAGTGAATAAACAAATAAAGGTTCTGAAACAAGAAAATAAATAAAGAAATTAAAAAAAAAAAAATTTGGAATTTGAGGCTTGTTGAAAATAAGAGCTGCATCTACCTCTTAAGAACAACCACTGGCAATAATGAAATATTATCAACCTTGTTCCAAAAACATGTAGGTACATTGGTCATTATTGTGGTGAGTTGTGAGCATCAGGGCAACCAACAACCATGGGTTGTACTTGATGTGTCGTCTACCCTGTGCGGACGCAGGCTTGGGGTTGATGGCTGAAGAATTTGATTTCTCTATGAAGCTCAAGATGCTGGGAATGGACTCTATTCTTACTGGCACAGTTATACAGATAATATTTTAAAATCTTAGACATTTATATGAGCTTACTGATGATTCACTCGAAGTCTTCTCTATCATATTTTCTTGATTCCATGAGAGATTAAGTAATGGATAAATGCAATTTGGATGTCAGCTGGGGCCACCCTAAGCTTAGGAGATTTGGTTAAGCTTGGCAAGAGACTGGGGTACATGGGCTTAGGAGAGTGAGATCCTTAGACTGTCACCTCTCTCTTTCCCATTTTTCTTATAATCATCCTCCTCTAGATCAGAAACAAAATTATTCTTGCACATTTTAGGTGGTCTTGCTAAATTCTTGCTACACTCCAGCTCCTCTTCCAAACAAATGTGAGTCTTTCTCAGATGTCTGGTTAGGAATAAAATTTCCCCCATGAGCCAAGAGTCAACAGATATATATATATATATATATATACATATATATATATATATATATAGCCACCTACTCCTTCGAAAAAAGAATTAACGTATAGAATACATAAAGAACTCAATAAAACAGATTTCACAAAATAAACACTCAATAAAAAAATGGACAGCTGAAATGAAAGAATATTTCATAGAAGAAGAAATTACAAATGGCCATTAATGCATATATAAATGTTCAGCATCTGTGGCCATTAGGGAAATACAAACCCAAACAACACTGAAATTCCACTTACTCCAGTAAGAATGACCTTGTTAAGGACTTAAAAGACAACAAATGTTGACAGAGTCAAGGGGAAAAAGGAACGCTTATATATTGTTGGTAAGAATGTAACTGCTATAAACACTCTGGAAATTGGTATGGAGAGTTCTCAAAAAACTACAATTCCATAGAAATTCCATTTGACTCAGCTGCGCTTCTCCTGGGTGTCTTCCCAGAAGAGCTGAAGCTGTCACGCTGCAGTGATACATGCATGCTCAAGCTTATAGTAGTGCAACCCACAGTAGCTAAATCATAGAGGAGGCTTATGCGCTTGTCGGAAGAAGAGTGGATAAAGAAAAGATGATGTAGATCAGGACTATTGGGCCAGAGTAGTACTCTGTCATTTGAATCATTTGTGGCATGACAAATTTGAGTCATTTGTTAGGAAAATGGATCGATCCTGAGAACATAATATTAAGTAAAATAAGTCAGTCACTAAAGGATAAATATTGCATTGTTTCTCTAATATGAAAGCCTAGAGACAAAACTAATTTATACAAACAAGATAAAGGACACATATTAGGGGCCAGAGACTCTCAAGACTCCATAGGGGTGAGAAGGGTGAGCTGAGGGTGGAGAGACAAGGGAAGATAGGGTGATGGGAAGAAGGAGTGAAGTGACCAGGACGCAACATGTGTATGTAGCAAAGCCCAGACAGTAATATAAGTAGTATGATAAACATATACTGTACTAATAAAAAATTCAAAACATAAAATTTCTCCAAGATATTGTATTAGTTTCATAGCTGGCTTGAGACTCAGGTTTTACATTTTCAAATCAACATTATATCTATAGCAGTGCATGCCTGCTTTCAAATAGATAGGCTGTGTGATCGAAGCCATCACTGTATAATGACCTACATGGGTTTTGCTTGAACTTTCCCTGATTGTTGCATTTTGTAGGGACCAGCAAGGATCAGCTAACATTTCACAAGAATTAAGACTTATTAAGTTTTTATAATAAGGAAAATCTTTGCAATGATGTTTCTTTTTATGTATTTAATTTAGATCGTAATATTTTTTAAAAATTATTTTAATGAGTAAAAACAAATAGCAGAAACAAAGATAGAAACAGAGTAACAAGTTATAATCGGAATAACTACATTGAAGACAGCAAAGTTCAGTACAAAAGTCACTGCTGCATGCCTCTCATCTTGATCTTCTAAGTATGCACCATTTGTAATATCTTATCAGTTAGTATACTCTCTTTAAAATAAATTTTAAGAAATAAAGTAAGGGAAGCCAGGCATGGTGGCACACGCCTCTAATCCCAGTACTCAGGAGGCTGGGGCAGGAGGATCGGTGCGAGTTTGAAACCAGCCTGGGCTACCAAAGTGAGCTCAAGGCCAGCCTGAACTGCATAGTGAGACCCTGTCTCAAAAAGAACAAAAAAAAAAAAAAAAAAAGAAGAAGAAGTAAAGTAAGTTAGATGTTAATGTTATAAACATCTCTGTAGATGGATTGCTAACATATACAAATTTGCTAGCAGCCCTTCCTCTTATTAAATAAAAAAAATATCAGTAAACTTCTTAGCATTTCTCATTTAATGTTCTCATGTCATTTAAACATTGGAAATGGCATCTGTTTGCTTTTGTGTTTGAAAATGCAAATTCAAAAGGGTCAGAGTTCTGGCTCTTCTGTTTTATTCAGGGCATTTTGCTCATTGTGCACCCATAATGTCAGATAATAACCACAGGATTTACAAAGCCCAGTTTGAGAAAGGTCACCAAAATATATAAGTTGTCTTTGAGAGCTGATACAGTAGGGTTGGAGTGAGGATGATTAAATCTTAAACCTTCCCTAAAGCTTGGAAAAGCCTGGCTGGATTTGAGTTTTAAGGACACAGGGGTTATCAGCCTTCTTTTGGCATGCCGTTGTCTTTCTAGCAACTGGGCTGCTGAGTCCTAACCCCAACTCCTTACAGAATCCAGGGCTGTTACCCTCAACAATATACCCAGTCTCTGTATTTGTTTTTTGAGACAAGGTCTTGTACATTGCTCAGATTGAGCTTGACCTTGAGATAGTTCTGCCTCAGCCTCTCAGAGTGCTGGGATTACAGCCATGCACCTGGCTCTGAGAACTCTATAAAAAGTAAGGTTCCTTATCACATAGCAAAAGTTACAGTCCTAGTTATATAGATTTTGCTTTAACTTGGTCTTAACCACCCAGTAGAAAAATGTAACCAGGAGGCCCAAAAAGTAAAGCTATATTAATATGCTGAGCTGTAAAAGGCTCAAGTCAACCACTTTAGATAATTGCCAATTGTGCTGATAACTACTATTATGTACTGTTGGACTGTATTGGATTATCTTGCAGAATCCAAGTACCTACTTTTTTGGATTGGTATCAAGTATGAAAAGGTCCTTTAAAGGCTTCTCCAAATCCTTCTCTAACAACGATGGAATACCCATCTCTGAGAAAACAAAATAAAAAAGGGGGATATAAATAAAGGACCATTTTGTAGTGAAAAAGTTTATACATGTATATACAAGATAGTTAGCATAGATATATAGCAACTTTTTCTTAGTTTAATGAGAAGAAAGGTTTTTACTATTATTTAGATAGATGTCATGTCTGCATCTTATCCTCTGAATAACTATTATGAAGACAACAATATGCAATGTATTAATTATTGTAAATGTCCCACTAACTTGTTTTGAAACAGTTTCATTGCTATTTTATCTTTTTTTCTCATTAAAATGAATAAAAAATCTAAAAAAGTAATATCATTTAGATAAACAGCAACAACAAAAGCCTGACCTCATCAGTAGTTAAGACATGCATAGCAAGCTGGGGAAGATACTTGAAGTGAAAGGTTGCACTTGAAGCATCCTGGTGTGTGCAACATTGCCGGGCACAGAGAAAGGCTGCACTTGCTGCTCCGTCCTGACAGCAGGCTGAATGCTTACCAAATCTTTGAAAAGCTTTAATCCCAGAGAGGACCAATTATGGCTGAATGTGATCCAGAAAATTGTGCTTGAAGGCCACTTCCTGGAACAGGTAGCCTGCGAGTTCCGGACCTGTAGCCTGAGAAGGAAATGCTGTTCACCTGCAGGGAATGGGCCTGTGAGTCCAATCATCTGAAGGACAGCGATTGGTGTCCTGGAGTCTGGAGAGCCTGCGCAGGCTGAGTGGTTACCCTAGCAAGCATCTGAACATGGGCATTTGGCTACTCCTTAGAAACGTGACATTGTCCTGAGGCCTGGCATTTCACTGTGTTGCTCATCCTTCAGCGGTCAGTGTTCAAGGTGACCTTAAAGCAAGGGATGCTTCGTTATTGCCAAGCAGGCCGTTTAGGTGAAACTATGAAATAACGAAGTAGTTCATTTTTTCTCTTGAGTCCAACATGGAGCCACAGCCATGGACTCTGGAGCTCAGCAGACGGGTGGGCACAGCCCTAGCTTGCCTTATCAACTGTGTGGCTTTGTGTAAGTCATGTTACTGCTCCGAACTTCAATTTCCTCTCCTACAATGAGTGTAAGGATGAGGATATCATCGTCATCATTAGAAGCTAATCAATTAGTAAACATTCAGCTGTCCGGATACTATCCAGCGGGAGGCAAACCCTAACATCTTTTTCCTTATTTCCTTTTAATTCATTAAATCCTCTTCCATCATTATTTTCTTCTTTGCCTCAGACCCCATCCTCTGCCACATTTTCTCAGACCCATGGTCTTGGTTTGCTGTCACATTGACCCTTTCTTGGAGATGGCTGACAAAGCCTTTAAGTGTTGTCTAACCCAAGTGTAAAGCCTATAACCCCTTAGAGACAGCTTTGAAAAATTGAAAACTTCTTGTGACCTAAAGGAATGAATCTCTAATTGTAGAATATCTGGCTCCTGGTGTGCTGATATGGGGAGGCCGCTTTGCCTGGAGCCAGTTCCATCCTGATTTGCATCTTATAATTTTCTGAATGTTTTTGCCCTTTTCTTCATGTGGTCTTTGTCTACCTACTTGGAAAGCTGGCTTGCATATCAAGTGGAGGACTCCCCAGACCTGCTTTAATCAGGTCAGAGGGGCTCTCGGCTGCCATGCCAGGGGTCTGTGTGCCAGTGAGCTCATGCACAGCTTCATTAGGAAGTTTACTGTGCTGGGCCTTTCCAGAGGCTGTGCTTCCTGATTTGGTCCCTGGATAAATTTGCAAGTGCTAATCTAGTTGTTGCTGGAGGGCATCCAAACCTAAGGCAGGATGATTCCTCCCTGGGTTGTTAGGCATTAGATTGGCAGGGTTTTGGACTCTGATAAATTCTGTAGGCCTGGTTGGGGCTGGTCATCTGGCCAGTTGGAAGAGGAGGGTTGCTGGGGGCAGGCGGTCAGGGAAGCCCTTGAGGCCGGTGCCTTGTGGGATTTATGCTGTGGCTTCCAAGTACAAATTCTCCAGAGATGTAGAATACCTACTGTGTGCTAGGCACCCTTCCAGAGATGGCAGACGGATCAGAAGTAGGGTAAGTCAAAACACTCCTGCCTTAGTGGGTCTGCTACTCTACTGAGAGGGAGAGAAAAGTGCAACAAATGGTAAGGACACTAAGTATATTAGGTGTCTGGGTAGGTAGAGAGGGAGGGAGAGGGGAGGGCAGGAGGGAGGGAAGAATGAAGAGGAATGCATGAAATAGCTTGAGAGATAGAAAACTGTGCTCTACTGGGAAAAAGATAGAAGAAGAAAGTTGGGAGGGCAGGAAAGGGATGAAATATAAATTCATATAAAATGTTAGAGAGGTGTTCCTGAAATTGTGATATTTAGGTACGTTAATGAAGGTGATATAGGAGTGAACAGACAGATCAGCAAAACTGGCCAGTGGCCAGCTGAGGTGTACAGAGGGACATATGTGATCTGCTTTGATGGCTGTTGTGAGGAATCAGGATTCTACTGCTAGGGAAATAGAGCCAGTAGAGGATTTTGAGCAGAGAATCCCACTGCATTTTAATAGAGTCCTTCTGGGCCTGTGTCACAAAGTGGGCTAGGAAGGAACCCAGGGACCAGTTAGGCTTTTGCAGGAATTCAGCTGAGACATGGGATGCCTGGCCCAGGGTGGGGCAGCGCAGGGTAAGAGAGGTCGTACTCTCAGTGTATTTGGAAGACAGAGCCAACAGAATTTGCTGTTGGATAGGATGTACCCCTGAAAAGAGAGGACAGGCAACGACTCCTGGAGCAACAGGAAGGAAAAGACTAGCTTTCTCCAAGGGAGGGAAGGCGTGGAGAGAGGCCAAGGAGGGAAAGAGCAGGAGTTTAGCTGAGCCCTGCCGATTCTCTGTTCTCTGTACTTGGTTTGATACGCAAGGGGAGAGATACTGAGGAGCTGGCCAGACTGCAGTTGCAGCTCAGGAGCAAAGGTCGGGCTAGAGATAAAAATTTGAGCATACCGATGGTAGTGGAGAAACTTGGCAGGAACACTTCTTTTCAGTGAAGGTTTTCTGTCTTGGACAGACTCATGTTCCTGAAGGGTAGAGTGGGTAAAGCTTCGAGCCCTAGCTGTCTCCCACTTTCTCCACCAACCTAGGCTGGCTTCAGGTATCTTCAGAGAGCCACTTGCTGCCCAAGGAGGATTCAAAACCATCTCTGAGAATGTGGGGACATCAAGTTAGGACTTCTATTTTCCCCTTGGTCTTTAGTTTTGTGTACGTATGTGCTTATTTTGTAATACATTTGTGTCTGGTTATTATTTACAAAAGCTTTCACTGAGACTGTATGTTTAAAAACTTGTTACTAACAGGATCAGTGATTTTAAAAAGTTTACAGATCACTGCCTGAAATGAGGAGAGGAAAGCTTCATTAAGTTGGTACTCTAAGTACCATAGATAGTGATCAGAGAGTCCTTTTTTTTTTTTTTTTTTTTTTTTTTTTTTTTTTTTTTTTTTGTCCACATTGGAATCAAGTGAACAAACAGCTTGCCTTTATGGAGGAGATCCTTTTTCTAGGATTCCACCAAAACTTGTTAAAACACCTACTGGGTCCAAGTAGAGCAGTAGCGATTTTCGGTAACTCTAGGAGCTTGGAGCAGAGAATCACTGTTCATAAAGGGAAGAGTTGCAGAGTTGGGGAGAAGAGAGATGCTGGGTGGAAGCTTTTTCAAAATTCTCGTGGACCACCAGGCACCCAGACTCCAACTAGGGAGCGCTCCTTCCAGCTCTCGCGAGAGGCCCTCTTCTCTAGTCTCCACCCCACCTCACCCTGTGGAATTCCTCATTTGAACCTTCAACAGCGCTCACGTCCTCCTGAGTTTCAGAAAACACTCCTCTAGTGTTGAGGGATACTACAGATGACAAAAACACAACAAAGCAGGCGATACTGAGAAGTGTGGAGCAGCTACCTTGGGAGGGAAAAAAGGCCGTTGAAGTTCAGGTTTTCTTTTCTGTTTTCTAGGCAACTTTCAAGTTTAACCCACTGACTCAGGTCCTCAGGCACTTTGTCAACTCTTTTTTGTCATTAGCATCTTCATATTCCCATATTATCCATTTGCTCCCTCTATGGTGTATTTATTTTGCAGTGCTGGGAGGCTGGACCCAGGGAGCACTGAGCTACACTCCCAACCTTTTTATATGTCTGAGATAAGATCTCACTGAGTCGGGCTCGTGCTATCCTCGTGCTGAGGATCCTTTCCAGTCACTGACATTAGAGGGTTTCTCGAGGCAGACTGTAAAACCTTGCTGGTCAGAACTTTGCCTCGGCTGCTTCTAAACCCTTCCCAGCACATTCCCACCCTCACTGCCTTGCGCCCAATAGGTAATTAATAACTGATAGATTAATTGCCAGCGTTGTCAGTCCAGAAGCCTCAACTCACCAATAAAACAATCAGAACATGGAACAGTTTACAATGGCCCAAAGGAAGGCGACTTTCGTCTTCTGTCTCTGCCCTGTGTCTATCAGTCTGCAGGTTGCTGAATATGAAAGGGGAGTTTGCTTGAGGCTCTAGGGGTTCCGTGGGGGGTCATGACAGGAATGATTTCGGAGACAGACACGCTCTCTCCATGGAAAGCCCTGTCTCCAGCGTGCCATGAAATGTACATCTGGGAGCCTGGGGCAGGTGTGGCAATCAGGTGAGGTTAATGAGTCTGAGTCTAGGGGGACCTTGCTAAGGTTACTATAACCCCAATTCTGAAGGTTTTGCCTGGGTTCATGTATGCCTTCTAGCTTTCCATTCAAAAAGGAAACTCCACAAAGTAGACCCAGGAAAATGTACTTAGGAACCATGGTCTCCCAAATCCAGATGTCCAGGAATCAGTGGGGAAGCTAGTGAAATTCAGAGTTTTGGGCTCCCCTGCTTGAGATGATTTGACTCAGTAGGTTTGGTGTGGTGGGCCAGGTGCCTGGATTTAAAAGGGTGGTTTATTTATTTGTGTATGTAGGTGATCCTAGAGGTCACCTTTCAGAGATAGGCAAGATCTTCCTAGGATTCACAGCAGAGGCCTGGACCTGAATTCTGGGAGTAGACCTGATTGTCATCAATGTATTAATTTATGCCTTGCCAGGAGCTTTATTTTCTCCTGCTTTCCTGGTCTTTGGTGTGCTTAAAGCTGTGCCTGCCGCCCCAGTCCTGACTTTTAACTGGTATTTTAGAAGGAAGAAAGAGGATTTATTGCATTTGTTAGCAAGTGCTCACTGAGCTCCTATTTAATTCCAGTTGCTGTTCTGGATACTAGGATGACCAGGGGCTATAAGCCCAAGATGCTGCTCACACCACATCTACTGTAGAGACCTGTGGGTCTCTCTCTCTCTCTCTTTTTTTTTTTTTATCCCAGAAGTATCTCACCTCTGAAGCTTTAAGGTAGCTGCAGACCTTTAGTTAATAAATGTGAGCCGGGTGGGACCCAAGCACAAATCCTGTGCTTCTCATTTCACAGGAGAGCAAGAGAATCAGTGGAGAGTTCAAGAGGCATTGCTTGTGCCTCTTATAGCAGGGGTGCAACAGGTGGTCCTTTTCATTCCTGGAATGTTCAGAAGGGTAAGTATACATGTATGACCACCCCAGGCTCCCTCTTACCTGCTCTCCTGTGAGAACATTGTTGAAAACACACATCTAGGGACAGTATGCTGCAGTGGGACTGGGACAGTGACTTTCTGCAGGGACTCAGGCCAAGTTATTAAACTCTATGGTCCCCTGTCTTTCCATGTGCAAGTTTGGGTGGTATGTGGCCCAAGCACTGCTCTAGTATTATAGAATTTTTGATTTTCTTGAACTTTCTGGATTTGAGTCTGAGCCCTGGGTTTTGTCTGATCACATTTGCTGTGTGCTTCAGGGCTATGTTGAAATGGAATGCTATGACCAGTTCCAATTTCCCTTCAGGGATAGTCATCAAATTTAGACAAATACCAGAGGAAAGAATCAAGTGACAGAAGGCCATGGCAGATTCCTTGGCTATACAGAGGGCAGTGTGTGATCTCTGTGCATTTGGCGTTGAGTTCAGGGATGCTACCTATTATTGTGCCCTTTAAAATCCGGCATCCTGGAGCCAAGTGCTGCTCCACTGTGCTCACTATGGGCTCTTTTCAGTTGTAAGTACCAGTGCTAATTAATGAAGGAGGCAGTGGAAATTATGGGAGAAAGAGAAGACAGTGCTAGCAGGGGTGGATGGGAAGGCTAAGTGTCTTTGGAGATGACAAGGTAAATCCTCACTTGGGCTTAGGGACTCCTCTGCCTGCATCATTGGTAAAAGCGCCCCCCCCCCTTAGGGAAGAGGGGTTAGGACACTTTCCCTTTAGCACTGGAGGCTGAACACAGGCTTTCCCATTGAGCTATATCTCCAGCCCTTTTTATTTTGGAGTTGAATCTTGCTAAACCACTAAGTTGCCCAGGCTGGGCTCAAACCTTGAATCCTGGTGCCCCTGCCTCTTGGGATGCAGTACTTGCAGGTGTGAGCTGTCATCCTGGCTTAGCAAAGGGGTCGTGAAGCAGCTGGTCATTGAGAGCCTTTGCATTCCACTCCCTCAGGGCTTTTCAGGGTGGTCTAACCCTGTGTTGTAGGCAGCACACTGAAAGTTTTCTCCAAGCACTCTAAGTTCTGAAGAAGATTTGCCTTTCGCACACAGCCTATACTCTCTACTCCTGGAGTCCTGAGGAGGCCAGGTGTGCAGAGTTGATATTATTCTTCAGATGGTTGGGGCCATTCTTTTCTTCTGTTTTGATGACTCAAAGATGGAAAAGAAGAAAAGTTTGAGGAATAGTGACATTTGTAGGAAGGTGGGCTTGTAGTCAAAGTCTAAGATTCTGATGTTCCCCACTGGCCCAGCTTCGGCTGTCATGGTGTCGTGACTCCACAGTACTCAGTGGGGAGGTGGGCTGGGCAGAAGAAGAGTAGGGTGTGGGTACTGTGTATTCTTCTCTTCCCTTGGTGATTAGGTTGTGATTTCTAGAAATGAGCCAGACCTTTCTGCCCCCAAAGAATAAATCATTCCTAGCCAAGTAAATGTCGTCTACAGACATATTTGTGGCTCCTACCAGCATTGCCCTTTAAACTGCTTTTCTGTAGCATTTCCCTAGAAGCTGTGCTACCAACATAATAGCCACCAGCCACACATGGCTACTTATAGTCTAATGATTAAAATGAAATATAATTCAGAATTCAGTTCCACAATCTCACTAGTCACATTTTAAAGCAGTGACAGGCCCTCGGTGCAGAATTGATCATTCCACTATCACAGAATTTCCTACAGGACAGAGTTGCCTTAAAAAGCTGTGATGCTGGAACCTTCCTATAACTGGGTTTGCTGGAAGGGAAATAGGGACTTTCACTTCTCAGTGGCTCCTCGAGTTGCCACACCCCAAGTCCTGATGGTCTCCTCAAGAGGGGACAGAGCAGACTATGAGAGGATGGCACCAGATGTGGGTAAAATAAACCACAATGGAAATGTAGGAATAAATCAATACAGGGAGAAAGATTAAAAAAGCAATGGAAACAGGTTATAGTACCAAGAAAAATGAATTCTTGGGGCTCTGGGGGTTAAAATCTTAGGTCTAACACTTGTGGATGCTTTTGCAGTGTTTTCATTCCTGATATATATGTATGTTTGGTCTACAGGGTCTCACATTATAGATTGGATGTGTAGTGATTCTCCTGTTTTCAGCCTCCCGAGCACTGGGATTACAGGCGTGTGCCACCACGCCCAGTCTCAATTGCCCCTGAGCCTGTTTACAGGTGCTTTATTCAGCTGAGTTATTTGGCCAGCCCTCATTCCTGTTATTTTAAAGAGAAGGAAATTTAGTTTCTGAAAGGCTTGAGAGACTTTTCCTAGGTTGTGGAAGTGATTAGGCCAAGACTAGAATCTTCAGCTTGTGAGTTTTTATTACTTGCCTTTTAGATGGTATCCTGCTGCCTCTTGATGATAGAGAGAAGACAGACCTGGATCAGTTGGGTCTGTGGGACTCTGTGGACAAATGTTTGTTTTTTCATCATTTGACATAGAACTCTTATCAAGGTGAACAAAAAGAAAACAAAAATGTCTTAGGGCTCTTTGGCCTCATTAAGCCTAGTGAAACCCTCATTGTAATGGAGAGACAGAAATATTGTTTGTTGGGCTTTTACTGGACCATGTCTTCCAAATATGTCACCACATATTGTGTTCCCATTATAATTGTGAAAAAAACTGATGCCTAGAAAGGCTTTTGATCTTATTCAAAGTCTCAAATCCAGGAGGTGGATTGGATACCAATCTAGGCTCATGCTGCCCCATGATATGGCCTCTGTATCATTCCCCAGTGATGGAATGAACAGCCTGGCTGGTGATAACACAGCAAGAGAGGCAGACCTTGGAGAGAAGGTGCACACCTGGTGTTGGCTATGCCTAGGGATTTGAGGCTCAGATGGGCCTGGCAGACCTCAGTCACCTGTTCTTAGGTGTAAGATTCTTCTAGCTACATAGAGAAGGAGAAAAAAAAGTAGCCTTAGGTTGAGGCTGGTAAGTCAATCAATTTTGTTGGGAGTCCAGCTTTGTGAGCCAAGAAGGGACTGATCCTTTATAGTCACTGTCAGAGAGGCGCTCCAAGCTGATCCCTGCTTTGCATTCAGGTGGGCCCTTAAGTTGAGCTCCCTGGATCTGGATGCTGGAGTTCCAGATAGAGGTAAGTGGCATTCTGTGGCCATCTATCCTAGGTGTTAGAGAGGGCACTATGCTTAATGAAGATGATAAAGGCAGATTTCTAAAGTTCCTAAAGAAGGAAAAAGTAGATGTATAGTACTCAGAAGTTCCTTTTGGCACAGAAAGGAAGAAAACACAGAGAGGAGGGAGAAAGATAGAGAGTTTAGACTCTCCCATTTAATCCAGAATCAAAGATGGGTGCTTTCTCCCATTAGCTTAAATTTGTATAAGCAAAAAGGATTTCTTAAAAAACTAGCATTAAAAAAAATCTAGGTCCCATTTAACCCAGCTATTTCCCTTTGGGGTATTTTTCCAGAAGAAATGAAAACATCATACCACAGAAATATATGTACACCCATGTTTATAGCAGCATAATTTTTCTTAGTTAAATCTTGGAAATAACCCAAATTCCCATTAACTGAGAAACAGATGAAAAAGATGTGGTATTTTTATACAGTGGAGTATTACTCAGTTATGAAGAAAGACAAATTCCAGGCCTTTATACATAAATGAATGCAATTAGAGACCATACTCATAAGTGAAATAAATTAGAATTGCATGTATAAACATGGTATTGTCTTCTTAGTGTCAGAAACTGAAAGAGGAAATAAGATCCAAACGTATAATTGATACTGTGAAAGGGAAAGAATGTGAAAATGATCTTACTTTTTTTTTTTTTTTGGCAGTACCAGGGGTTGAACTCAGGACCTTGCACTTGCCAGGCAAGTGCCTATTCCACTGAGCCATCTCTCTGGCCCCCAACTGCTAAAAATGAAAGCACAGCTGAGATGGGGGACAAGAGAAGCAAGGGGGAAAAAGAGATGTATATATACACAAGATAGCTGAGATAATTGTACTACTAGTTTCTATTAGCTCATTGAAATAAACAGTGCTTATATTGTTTGATGAATTTTGTATGCCTATATCCAGTAATGTGAGCAATTATTTTGAAGATAGTAATATGAAATATAACCATTGTTAATTTCCTATCATCTTGTTTTAAAATTCTGTATCATGTTTATTTTTGTCTTTAAACATCATCTTTTCTTTTTCATCTTTAAAAAAAAAAAAGAATGTAGTTGTTCGTGACTTAGAAAGCAAGTCTTACTTAGTAGATTATAGTGGTCCCTTCCCTGGGAAGGAGGCATGCTGGGAAATACCAGCTCATCAAAGGTTTGTTTTGCAGCTGCAAGCTGAGAGGGGCAGTGAGAACCTCAGCCACCAGCTTGCCAGGCAGCAGAATTGCATCCTTCAGGATGTTAGGTGGGGGACAGGATGCTGCCTTTCCCCAATAGTACCAGCCTAACTCTCATTGAGCTATCTCTGCAGAAATTGCCTCACAGGAAGGAACTCTTGAGAGTGAAGCTTTGGGACAAGAAGAAGTGCATTAGTTATGTATTGCTATGGAATTTTTGTAGTCAGGGCTTATAAGGGAAAAAGGTTTAAAGCAGGGCATATAATTTATCACATTATTTCATAGTATTCAGCCAGAGAGTCAAATGCGAGAGTGTGGAAGATCTATCCACACACTAGCCACCCAAAGAATCCACCTGAGGGCCGGGATCCAATAGCACTGTCCTAAGTCCTAGGCCCACAATGTCTCAAGTAACTCTACATCAAAGAGCTGCACTGAGAGGGCCCAAAAGCAGTGGTGGAAGCTAGAAAGTCTGGGCCAGTGGAGTGAGGGATTTGGCCCGCCATGCTGTGTAATTTGTGCTGGAGCCAGGAAGCAGTGTGCAAAGTAAAGACCAGAGCTCCCCAGCCATCTTCAGTGACCATGAGGATCCAAGATCCTCCAACAAGGAGAACAGCTGAGTCCATGTCAGGAAAACCAGCATGACGTTTCTCCAGCAGAATCAACAGCACACCATCACCCCCTCCTGTCCTCTTGTGTTGTTGTTGGCAACAAACCTCCAGGGGGTCTCCCACACCCAGAACCACACTGTTTCAGGTGAGCTGGGTATTGTAAGTTGATCATTAGTGAAGCCACTGCAGCAACAAAAAGATTGCTTCCAGTGACTCTTTATTGATGTTGAGCTCACTTGCTCAGCTCCATTTACCTGGCAGATAAGCTGGGATAGCTTAAGAAGGTTTCCACCAAGAATCTGAGACCATG
>PVJA010019617.1:27500-38178 GCA_004027025.1 Myocastor coypus | reverse complement strand
TGTGAGTTCGAGACCAGCCTGGGCTACAAAAGTGAGCTCAAGGCCAGTCTGAACTGCATAGCAAGACCCTGTCTCAAAAAAGACAAAAAAAAATGTATATGCTGTGATCATAGAATGCTTTAGAGCTTCCTGAAGTTTTAGAGTGGAAAATGTAACAATAAGCAATTCATCATTTTCAATGTGTTTTAAATCCAGAAGCACACTGTTCCAATGTTTTGCCCTTATGTTATCATCCTTCTGAAGTTTCTTTTCCCAATAATAATGTGTTTCATCATTACTATTAGAGGCACTATCTATATTGCTAATTATTTTAAACATTTAGCCTATATTTGGACTCTAAAAATTAGTTTATGATTTTTAGATTGTTTAATTATTAATATAGTATATCTATTAATATTCAGTTAATAGAAATGTGTGAAAGTAGATAATATGATAAGCACATAATTATAAATTAAACATTGTTATAAAATGATAAGAATATATATATATATGTATATGTGTGTATATATATATATATATATATATATATATATATATATTTCTAGTCACAGGCAAATAATAAGTTTAAGGGCAGCTGGATAGCTCACTGAAGCGCCTGCTTAGGCTGACTCAGGGGCCCAGGTTTGACTCTGGCATGCCATGCCAGCCCGCCTCCAGGATGCACTGAGACAGTGATTAAAACTGGGCATGCTACTGTAACCCCAGAGCTTGCAAGGCTGAAGATAGGAGGATCACTACGAGTCTGATTTGTATAGAGACCCTGAAGACTCTGTACACAATTCATAAAAAAATGATAACTTCATTTTAAAGGACATTTCATTTAGAGGAATATTTGTTTTGAAAATTATGATGACACCATTTATGCCCTAGTAGTTTGCTGCAAAAATCAAAGTGATTGTAAAACATTCTAAGAAGCAGAATTCTAAGTTATGGTTTTCTTAGAAATAGTGAAATTACACTCTTTTGAGGACAGTCTGTGTTTTGATTTGTTGATTGAGATGAAGAACTTTGTAGATCATGTAACTATGGAATTTTAGAGGGTGCTGGTAGAAGGAAAATAAACAAATAATGAAGAATACAAAAACAAAACTTTGAGTTACCTGAATTTTTCGAAGTTTATTCATTTGTTCATCTAGCTTTTGACAGTGTTCAAGGAGCTGTGAGGAGAGCTTCTTCCAGCGCACCTCAATCTCTTCAAATTCCGATTGGTATTTCCTGCTAATTTCAGAAGGCGCTTTCTTGGACATCTCTTTCACAGTGGTGCTGAGATAGTTGAGGCCACTTTCTTGCTCTTTCAGAGAACTTTGCAAAGCCTCAAAATTTAAAACAAAAAGTATATTTACACTAACTGATTAATAATATTCAACAAGTTTCACTTAAGTTCAGTGCTTCTTAAAGAAAAGCTGTGCAGTCAAAAGATAAATGTAGTAAATCAATTAAAACACCAAGAGCAGTTTCAATTCCTTATTTTTCCTAAGGTTAGCTTGCACATTATTTAGTTACATTTTCTTTTAAAGTACATGCCTTTTGTTTGTTTATTCATTTATTTATTTTTTGTTTTGTTTTGCTTCGTTTTTGAAACAAGGTCTTGCTATGTAGTTCAAGTTGGTCTTAGTCTTGTTATATAGTTCAAGCTCATCTTGAACTCACTATATAGCCCAGGATGGCCTGGAACTCACAGCAATCCTTTTTTTGCCTTGGTCTCCTGAGTGCTGGGATTATAGGTGTGCGCCACCTTAAAATGTAACTTCGGCCCAGACAAATAGCTTAGCATGTTAAAGTGCTTGCAAGCAGGCAAGCATAAACATGGGTCAGAAGTTGGATCCCAGGGTCTGCGTTGCTGGCCTGACCCCCAGGGCATGCTATGAGGGCAATAGAGACTGGTCGTGGTGGCATGCACCTGTAATCCCAGCTCTTGGGAGGCTGTAAACAGGTGGATTGCTATGAGTTGGATCTAGTAATGAGACCCTGAACGCCCTGTACACCCTTCCCTAAAATACAAAGAAAAATATAGCTTAAGATGTTAACTTGGTAGCCGGGCGTGGTGGCACACGCCTGTAATCCCAGCACTTGGGAGGCTGAGGCAGGAGGATCAGTGTGAGTTCGAGACTAGCCTGGGCTACCAAAGTGAGCTCAAGGCCAGCCTAAACTGCATAGTGAGACCCTGTCTCAAAAAGACAAAAAAAAAAAAAAAAAAAAAGATGTTAACTTGCATGATTAAAATTTATTTGTTCTTATTTATACTCATTTAAATAAGTTATAGAAGGCTAGCCTATTACTAGCAATTAACTGAAGTTTCATATTTCAAAAAAACACATTGCATTTTGAATTATTAAGATATATTCTAGGGTTGTTTGGGAAAATTTATAATGTTTATTTTACATGTCTTCTGTATAATATATGCAATCCACTATAAAAGTAGTCTATTTTTAAGTTTTTCCCTCACTTTTAATTAAATGATGCTTTCCAACACTAAAGTATTAAAATGTCATGTAAGAAATGGAAACAAATCTTACCACTTAGAATTTCACATGAATTTAAAATACAGACCTTGTTATATGCACACAATTATTGTCTGTCTTTTATAATGTGACATTATCCAAATAATTTGTTGAACATAAAAGTTTTCTTGCTGCGTAGGCTCCGATGTTTATTTTTGGGTACTTCATTTATATTTCTAATGTATATTGAATCATTTTTTCTCTTTACTGAAAATTTCCCCTTGATTTATTTTAGGCAATATCAGACATATTACTACATTTAATTTTTGTCTTATATTGAAAACCTTTCCCCCACATCATTAGGTATGTTCAAACAATATAAATTTCATTACCTTTTCCAGTTAATCTAATTATCTATTATCCATTTAGGAGACGATAAATTCATTTATACCTTTCTAATTTTGTGAATTATCTTTCTGTCTCATTACTTATCATCTATTTTTATTTTTATACTTTTCTCTTGTGTATATACTGCTTATTTCCGTAAGAGTAAGGTTTCATGAAAATTATATTGATGTATAAATGTGATAGTTTTTACACCTTATTAGAAAGTATTGCACAAACTTCTGTGGCCAAATTTACATTAAATTTACATTCCAATGGTGAATGAGATGTTTAGCACATCAATTCCAAAATTGTACTCAGATCTTTTTTGTTTGAACAGTTTATTATATGAAAAATAACACCTGATACTATAAATGTGTACGTCATGCTTTACAAATCAAGTTACAATTTTTCACAGGGCTTTAGCTTTGAGGTGTATTTCTGATAGCTTTCTTATTAAAATCTTTAGGGGCTGGCCAAATAGCTCAGCAGATTAAAGTGGCTGCAAGCAGGCACAGGGGCTGTAAGTTCAATCCCTGGGCCTGATGTGCCAGCCCCATCTCTGGGGTGCACTGAGATGGGCAAAAGAGATTGGTCATGGTGGTGTGCACCACTGATTCCAGTTCTTAAGAAGCTGAAAACAGGTGCTGAATACAAGTCTGATCTAGTAGTGAGACCCTGAACACTCTGTGGACCCTTCCCTAAAATACAAAAAATAAAATAAAATAAAAAAATCTTTCTTCTTCAAACATAAAAAAAAATTCTCTGGACTCCTTTTTCTTTACAAATGTTTCTGACGTTATCACAATGGTTGTTAATGCTTTCATTGATTTTTTTGCACACTTTCAGCATGTTTTAAAGGTTTTTAATTTTTTTCTCAAGCTTTCTCAATTTTTTGAGTTTATATTAATTTTCTAGGTTTTTTTAAGAATAGTTTTTGTTTCCTGATATATATATATATATATATATATATATATATATATATATATACATATATATCCTTTGCTTGATTTTGCCCCCCAGCGGTAACATTTTTTATTAGTCATATATGCATTATTTTTTCATTTTTGATTTATTTGTGCATGGCATATTTTTTTTCTTTTGTTGAGACAGACATTTCCTGTGTAAATCAGGCTGGCCATCAACTCACTATGTAGCCCATTCCGACCTCAAACTCATGGTAATCTTCCTGCCTGTGCCTCCCAAGTGCTAGGATTAAAAATGTGTACCACCACACATGACATTCCTATACTAAGAGTTGATTTGTTGTATTGGAAAGCATATTTTTTTCAAAATATTATTTAACCTACTCTAAGGAATTGTCATATTATATTTATGTTTTAAAAATATTTTTATTTTAACATAATTCTCAAAATATGCATTTATTTATATTAACTGAGCTCTTAAATATAATTCATAAATATGTTTGCAAGCCTCTAAAACATTGAGCATATAGCTGACATTTCAGAATCAATAGGAAATATATTTTAATGTATTTTACTAATTATTTCTTTTATTTCTCATATTAGTACTTAATAGTTACTAATATTCTAATTGTTATATTATGTTTTAACTGATATTTATATTCAAATTAAATTCATAAAAATATTGATTCTATTACTATCATTGAGAATGTGAACTATTAATAAGGAACAAACAGGGAAAATAATATAGTAACAGATATCAATGTTTTAAAAGTTATAAGAAAATATACCTCATAAACATACAACATAATTATTTTCAGTGACTTTTTTATGTGTATGTATATAGAGAATATAAATTCATAAATTATATTCTTAAGGTTTTATCATCATTAGTTCCAACTGTTCAGCTACCATTTGTCATTGATTTAGTTATAATTTTAAGGCTACTGGGGCTGGGGAGATAGCTCAGTAGAATAAGCAGTTGCCTGGCAAGTACAAGGGCCTGAGTTCAATCCCCAGTTCTGCAAAATAATGATAATAATAATTATAATATTTTTGAAGGTTATAATAATGTGAGTTTTTGCTAAATTGGGTTCTCATTGTGTTGATTATAATATATAAATTTCTACAAACCTGCATCTCTCCAAGTCTCTCCTCCATGATTTCATATTCGGTGACACTAAGCTGAGGTATAGAGAGCTTGGTTTCTGACTGCTGGATCCATATCCGGATAGTACTCATTGTCTCCTGGTAGCGTATGGGTGGCAAAGTGTCACAAACTTTGTTAAAGAAAAAGAAACAAAGAAGGAAAGAGGATACAAGGAAAGAAGGAAAACAGAAGAAAGCGAGAGAAAAAATTATTCAATCATTTAAAAAAGTTTCATGCTTTTCTAAATTGTCAGCAAATTCAATTATGCTACTAATTTCAAATATTTTTTTTAATTTTTTTTCTTGTTTCAGAACTTTTGTTTATTACTTTTATGGCCAGCTCAGCCTGCCCTGAGGGCAGGGCTGGTGCAGCATATGGTGCGGGGGATCGAACCTCGGTCCCTGCAGCCGCCTAAGCTTTCCTTAGCGGGCGCTTTAGACCACTAAGCCATCCTCCCAGGCCCACTAATTTCAAATATTAATAAGATGTGACAACCTGAAGTACAGAATATCATAATAATCATGAAGATAATTTCCTATGATAACTCTAGTATTTCTGGAAGCTGACATGTATCATGTTGAATTTTCCAAGTAAGCCTTACAAACTTTGTATTGATACAGGCACTGAAAGGTGGAGAAATATAGGGGGAGGGTGAGATGGCTCTGTAGTCTAAAGCACCTGCTTAGGCAAGCTTAGGCAATCACAGGGACAGTGGTTCAATTCCAGCACCACATGCTGCACCAGCCCCACCTCCAGGGCAGCCTGAACTTGCCATAACGTTTAAAAAAAAAAAGAAAGAAGAAATAGAGCAATAGAGGAGCTGAGTAATTTGTACAAATCATTCAGATGGTATTTGGAGAAACTCCATAGAGTTCAATTGCATGTAGCATTAAAGGCTACATCATTTCCATACTATCATTTGCCTTTGGAGAAAGCAGTATCATCCAAAGCTCTTCCTATTTCAAATTATATTGTGCAACTTCAATTTTACTTAAATGAGGCCAATTTATGTGAGCTTAATATATATCCAGAATTCTAACAATAATTCAACATTTATTGTCATTTGAAAATTGTAAAATATACTCATGAGATATACATTGTTCAACCCACTAATAAATGACAAAGCTTCAGCTATTTTAAAAAGGCCAAGTAATTTGTTTATTGTCAAGTACTTAGTGTAGGAGCCAGGATTTTAATGGAGGCCCATCTGGTTTTGTAGTAAAAAACACAACCAAATATATGCTTAAGTTGAGAAAAAACATACTTAGTGGTAGTTGAACACATTTGGTTAGTCGTTTGATAAAAATATATATATATATATATATATATATATATATTATGCAAAGTATAAATAATATGCTTATTAGGACTTTAAAATAATATTTATATGGTGTATATTAGGGAATATATTAAATACATGTAATGTCTATATATACACATATGTTTTAGCTCATATATATGTGATAACTAATGATAAAACTGATTAAGCAGACTAAACACGATATTAAAATTTTTGCTTAGAATTTTAATTCATAAAAATAACATGACAGATTTGAGGGACAAACAGAGCAAAATTATGAAACTGTGAATGTGATGAGTGAAAATAAGATCTAAGTGGCTTTTTTTTGTCTTTTTTTTTTGAGACAGGTTCTCGCTATGCAGCTCAGGCTGGCCTTGAGTTCATTTTTGTAGCCCAGGTTTGTCTCGAACTCACACTGATCCTCTTGCCTCAGCCTCCCAAATGCTGGAATTATAGGCATGCGCCACCACACCCGGCTCTAAATGGATGTATTTAACAGTAAATACAATAAGCAGAATAAGGAATTGTTAAACTTGAAGATATGCCAGAAGTAAATATCTATAATAAATGGTGGAAAGACAAATATTAGAAAAGCAAATATAATGGTTTATCAACGTATAACCCAGGAGAGATGTGGCAGAATCCCTATTTGGAGAGATGATGCATGATTATTTTTAAGCATATAAAATAACAATGCAAAGAGCTATTTTATGTCACCATATCAAATCGCAATATTAAATAACACCTTACTGAGTAGGCCAAGAATATCACTTCGATATAACAATTCGTTGTATACTAAATCAAAACATAGGAAAGTATATTTCATACTATTTCCTGGGGTAATCAGAAAGTTAACATAATTTTAAATAATGTGTTAGAAATGGCTACTGAAAAATTAGAGGTGCAGGCTGCAATTCAGTATGGGTACATTTATTTAGGAGTTCTGATCCAAATTTATTTTAATAATTGCATGTAGCATTACATGCAATTGCTTTACTTGCTTTACTCTGAGCATATCTGATATCTTATTGAAATATCACCTTGTGTACTTTGAGCCTCATTTTTTTTACCACCTGCAAGTAACAGGTTTCTCTGCTGACTAGAGTCATTTGTTTGAGGGCCAGATAATTATCAATAAACAAATGCAAAGACAAAGCTCTGGAATGGCAGTGAAGTAAGTAAATTCTGTGTTACGGTCAAAGAATTTTATCTGAGAAGCCATCTGAGAAACAGATTTGGAAAAAGAGAACAGAGAAAAGCGGCTGGATTTTAAAGTGCAGAACAATTAATCTAATTGAACATAAATATGCACATCCTGAAAAGCAGTGTTTGTTTCCCTAGTGGCAGTGACTAGAGTGAAATATGTATTAGCAGTGTGCCAGAGATGATACTAATCAGCCCCCTTTTACCCGGATATAGAACATATTTTAGGAGTGAAAAATAAGTAGAGAAAAAGTTAGGACATGTTGGAATTTTCATTAGAGAGAGAGCAACACGTATTTATGAACATCTAACAGTATTGCTTTTCTTTCCTGTTTTTGCAGAAAGATGTTGTGTAGCATACCAATTAGGAAGTCTGCTTTTGAAGTTCAGAAAACTGCTTTGGGACTTGGCTATCTACTCACTTGCTTCAGCAAATTAACCTTTTAGTGTCTTATACCCTGTGACAATATTTGGGGTAGAATGAGATGAGGTTATTTGCTTATTTTTCCTTCACTCATCAAATATGTTTTCAGTAATCTGAGCACTAGCACTGAAAAGTCTCAGTTGTTTTGAAGCTTAACATTTAGTGTGCGACTTGAAAAATAAAGTAACAGATGAATAAGTAAGTACATCAATCAGAAGAACTAATAGAAGTTACTGTCAAGAAAAACAAATAAAAGAGAAAGGAGAGGAAATGAGAGAATGTGAGAGAGATAATCCTTCCAAATCATACCTAAAACACATTTAAGATAGTAAATTCAATGCATAACTCTGAAAATACAAGGACACTTACATAAAGGATGGTGAGATGCCCACAGATTTGCAGAAACAGGAAATCAACACCATCATAAGTGTTAAAAGTGCAAGAGAAAAGTTGGAACAGTGTTATAATAATCCAGAAATCCAAGCACCACTTCCAGAAGATGAATTGCCATAGATTTTGTTGAAACTCTGAGTCCTGAACAATTACATATTCAGTGTAATCTAGTGGGGTAGAGGACTGATTTTAAAATTGAAAGAAATGCAACATGATAATTTTGTTTACATCCTCTTCCTAAATTAAATATTCCTCAAGTGCTTTCTGCTGGTATTCCAAGCCAATGTCCATTTTTTCAAAGAATCCTGGAAAATATAGTCATCAGAATAGCAGGGGATGAAATGAAGAAAAAACAGGCAAGTAACCAGCATGAGGATTGCAATGGATTTAACAGTGGCAACAAGGAATATCAATTTGTTTTGTACTACTCAAGTACTTAAATTTCTTATGCAGTCCACATATTTTTCCTTAGGCAAACATTTTGACATTGTAAGACTTCCATGAACATAGAAAAATCATATAGTAAATTGCTAGCTGTAACTGTGAAATGATAACAAGTGATTGTGGAAGTAAACACTTTAAAAAAGTTATTGAAAAGTAAAGGAAGGAGGCCTATTTATAACAGAGCAATAGATTTCCAGATGAGGAATGATAAGTACAGGATTTCTGAATTATGACTGTCATTGTTGGGGGAGAGTCAAAGAAATAGGCAAGTGTGAGAAGAGCAAAGTGGAATGTGGTCTGAGACAAAGTCAAGGACCTGTCCTTGGAAGTGATAAGCAAAATAGTTCTTGTAAATGATAGTGCAAAGCTATATTTTATTCTATATTAATTTGTATTTGCAAATTCCTTAGTTTACCACAAGGTATATAACACCTTTGTTGCCAGTATGTTTATAAGCTTTGAACAGAGACACTGGGAAATACGAATTATAGAAGATACACTCAAGGCTAAGTAGAAATTGTAAGACTTTAATATGAAGTTTTACTGTGCCAATAGACAAAGAAAACTCCATTTAAAGAAAGACCTTAATAGAGGTTCATTGTAGCATTAGTTTTAGAAAACCAGATTCAGATAAATTCAAGAATTGGCTTTTAAAAGAGTTACATTTAAAAGGGAAACCTCTTATTGGCATCTGATTCAAATTTATTGGGGAGTCATTATTTTTCTCATAGTCATGTGTACCAGACTTAATATAAAATTATAATTTCATTATACACTAGGGCCTTGGCATTTGCCACTAAATGCTTTCAGGAGTCTTGACAAGTAACCAAACTATGAGTAACAAACAAATTACTTTGGCAGGGAAGAGGAGGAAGTCACGAACCCATTGACACTGACAAGTTCTGGCTTGTGTGCTGAGTATCAAGAACTCAATACTGCAACATATTTTCATATCAAAATGTATCAAGTACCAAATTCAGTGAGATTTAAAGTAATAACATGTGAAGGCATCATTTTACTTGAAATTCAAAACACATAAGCCAGGTGTGGTGGCGCACGCCTGTAATCACAGCACTTGGGAGGCTGAGACAGGAGGATCACTGCGAGTTGGAGACCAGCCTAGGCTACAAAAGTGAGCTCAAAGCCAGCCTGAACTGCACAGTGAGACTGTGCCTCAAAAAGGCAAAAACAAACAAACAAACAAAAATCACATAGTTATCATTCATTCTGTTTTCTTTTAAACAAAAATGACTGTTGGAGGTTTTCTTTCACTTAATTCTGAGTACTAAGGATAGACAGTATTCATAGGATATTGCTACCAGGTTTTCATTTAATGAATCTCTGTGATTTTTATTATATGCATATGTGTTGAAAACATTGGACTTTTACAATGATCACTGCATGTTAGTAAATTATGCTCAAGATATACAGATATAGATATAGATACATAGTTTTTATCATTTATATTTCAAGCTCCAACTAAACAAGCTGGGCATTGCATTCTATTGAAATTTATAATAAGGAGAAAACTAACCTTATGATAAATAAAATATTTTGTTGCTTTATTAAAGAAACAAATTACCAAAGATTATTTTGAGAAATAATTCTTTAATATAATTTCTTGGTCAAGGTAGAAATTTTAGGACAAAATAATCACCTGTTGTGTTTATAACTAATATAGCCTCTTTCATCATTTTCTGAAAAGAAGAACAAAGCCAGACTAACAACAACAACAAAAGCCTTATTTATGGCTGGTGAGATAGCTCAGTCTTCTAGAACACATGCTTAGGCAAACTTAGATGTTTAGGGACTGCAGTTTGATCCCCAGTACCACATGCTTCACCAGGCCTGCCGCAAGGGTGCAAGGAGCTAGACACAAAAATAAATAAATAAAATTTCAAAAAATTTAAAGTCTTATGACATCCTAATTATTAGATTGTCATAAGATATACCTGACTATTGAAATGAGCCCAAACACTATCATAAATTTAGTTTATTTCCATTGATTAAGAACAT
>PVJA010019617.1:0-25000 GCA_004027025.1 Myocastor coypus | reverse complement strand
AGAGGGAGCTGATATTATTTTAAAATTTCACTGTAGGATTCTCAACCAACAAAGTAAGCCCCTTAGGAAAACCACTTTGAAATATAAGAAAAATCTATTTTAACTTTTGTTATATTCATCTTGTCATTTCTATAAATGTATAAAGTTAGGATGTGAAGAAAGATTCATGAATTTCAATATATTAATTCTAGAAAAAATTTTGGTGAATATTTTGCATATTTACAAAGAAAAACAAAAGGAAAAGAAGTTTTCCAATAAGGTAAAGTTTTAATAGAAAATTTAAAAAAAATTATTGTACTTCCCCTATTAAATTTAGAGTAGGAATTTTTATAAAAAAATACTTGATCTAGTGCTTCAACTTCATATTATACTCTACAATCATTGGTGTGTGACCATAAACATATGTACATATGTGTATGCTGAGAGAGTAACTAAACTGTTACTGGATTAAGCTGCTCATGAACACGTATTTCAGAGAAATTTTAGCCTTAATACCTAAATTTATGCATAGAGATATTTTTAAGAACAAAGTATATGTTAGTATCACAGGAATAAATGAGTAAGTGATAAAAAAGTAGTACTAAGATTTATTAGTTATATGGAATGTATTTGCATAATTGCTCCACTTTTATCTTTTATTTTATCATTAAAGGAGAAAAGGAGGATTTATACAGTTATACGGATTAAAAAGTAAAATGTAGCCTAAAGAATTTTCCATTGCTGAATTTCAGTTATCCATATGTATGCAATAGTTATATTTTTAAATCTATTGATTGAACTATCAGAAACGCCTACATAAATATCCTTGAACAGAGAAAAAACTAAATTTCATGAAAGTCTACTTGCACTATCTCAATTATGCTTTTCTTCTCTTCACTTTTCAAAATGACTGATTCTCCTATGTGCAAACCACCAAGGAGAAACCCTCTATATAAAGCATATTTTATTGTTCCAAACAAAATCCTGAAATTATTATCTTGAACAGCTCTAACATATCTATCTTCCAGCACAAGTAGTTTATTACTTGTTAATAGAGGTTATTGGTAGGAAGATTCCACTCACAGTTGCTATTCTTTTGTGTTAGTACTTTCTTTTTTCCACAAATAACTAATTCGGAAAACTTCACTTAGCTCTTTTAAGTAGTTTTACTTACTTGTCTGTAGCTCTTTCTCTTTGGCCTGCATTTCAGCAAAGACTTGGTTAAAATGATTTGTGAAGGCCACAAAGTCTGCGTCCAGGAACATTGGCCCTTGTCCTTTCTCTTTCAAGGCTACGCTTTGAATTTTTAATCGCTCGATTTGGGGTTGAAGAGCTGACATCCTGTTGACTTCATCCTGCATGATAATTTAAAATATTAAAAGAAATAAAACTTTTACTCTGAATACAGTATAGTTTAGCAAAAGACATTGTGAAACAGAAAAGATGCAACCTTAGCTTAATATTCTTAACAAGCAGTTAATGGGAAACATCCAGTCTGATTTAGTCCAAATTCTGTCATAACCCATTAAGTCTATAAGATCATAAATCTTTGCTCAATTGTTATCATATATATATATATATATATATATATATATATATATATATATCAACCTTTGATTTCAAGATGGCATAACTTTTAGATCACTATTACAAATTTGTGTGGCTGAAAGTGCTATGAATGACCTATAATTATTTCCACAAATTAAAAATATATACTTATATCTTTGTGTCAAATTCTAATTCAATAAACAAAGATTTTCTCTCAATTTATACATATAAAATAAAAATTGTTATATATGGATATACATGTAATTCTTTACATAGCATGTATATATATGACACAGTATGTATGTGTATATATACATTAATTGCAAATATATGAAGTGTTAGATTATGTATATTCATCTAACATTTGTATGTACATATATATGTGCACAGAAACTTAAATGTTTTGTTTAATTTTATGCATGTGATAAAGGGTCTCATTATGCAGCTTGGACTCCTAGTGATCTTCTTGTTTCCGTCTCCCCAGCACTGGGATTACAAGCGTGAACCACCAATCCAGTCTCAATGGCTAGTTAAATGCACTTACATACGGGGAGTGGGGCCAGTAAGGCATGAAGTACCTGGGATTGAATTTTGGTCCCTGCACTTGCGTAGGCAGGTAGTTAGACTGCAGAGTTATCTCTGTAGCATGAAATTTAAATTTAACTATATTTAAATCTGTAATCTTTGAACTTTTGTATGACCTCAGTACTTCTTGGAAAACAAGCAATTGTCTCACTCTTTTAATTTAGTTGATTATTGTCTGGGCTTAATTTTGGCCTAGCACAATTACTAATAACACCACCTTTCATTATCAATGTATTGTAGTTTGCATTGTAAAATCGTGTGGATGCTGATATGCTGTATGATACAGTAACCATGACTAGACATATTTGATGATTGAACATATTACATGTGGTTAGTTCATACTTATGTGGGCTGGAATTTTAAAGGGAATACTGACTTTTGACCATGGCATGTATAAAATGAAGAGTGTGAACTATCTCATAGATTCATTGAAACTTAAAATACTTTAATAAATTTAATGTAATAAAACAATTATTGAAATTCAATTTTTCTGTGTAGTTTGCAAGATATTTAATTTTATGTGGCTTGACTCTGTGACTTGCATTTTATTTGTCTCTTAGACCTATTCACTTTTTTTCATGTTCTTGTTTCCAGGAAAATTGCAACTAATTTGTATTTCATGCATAAATAATATCAATATAAAGAGATACATTGATATGTTCTTTTGAAAATTATTATTATAGTTGCTTACATATTATTCATACTTATACTACCTTTTAAAAAGGACTTGGTAAGGTTTACCATTCATTATATAAAAATTAATATAATTAAAATTAAAATTTGGATCATGACCCAGTTATAAAGAGGGGAAAATTAAAAGTTAAAGCAATAATCAACTAAATTTTAATCTGAGCTTCCTAGAAATTACAACACATAGGTGAGAAAAATAAATTGTTAATTTAAGATATATGCATTTTGAGGTGAGATGATTTACATTACCATTGGCTTAGATAAATGTATCACATAAATCCTTTTGTGGAAACAAGACTACATCATCGTTAAGGTCATTTGTTCTGAGTTTCAGAAGAGATAAAGATAACTTTCACTGGAATGTTACATGATTATTACTATGTATATTGATTCAGGTCACTTAATCTTTGGCAATAGAAAACTTTTCATAGGTGAAGTATGAACATATGTAGAAACAATCTAGAATAATACCATCTTCCTCATTTAAATATAAATATTTTCCATCATGTGTTAGAGGCTTAGTACACATCCATAGATAAACAACTAGATAAGATATAAAGGAAGAAATTATTCTGCATTTTATTACAGTAACATACATGTTTCGTACAGTAGATTAACACTTCTGATATCTGCTGTGAACATTTAAGAATCTGATTTACATTTGGCCAGATGGAGAGCAGATTTTTTCCTGTTTAGGGAGCCCTAAAAGGAGCTTAAGTATAACCAAGTATGTCAAACAAAGGGGACTTTGAATCTAATAAAACATTTGGGCAAATATTCAGTTGAAACTAAAAATGCTGAGAATAAATAATGTGAGAGATCATTTTGAATTGAAATTTTCAATGTGTAAAATAAGCTAATAATTATGTATTTTCCCATGGAAGGCATTGGTGTGGATGACACCACAGTGTAAAGCCTCTTCTTCCCTGGCTGTGTTTATCCTTTAGAATTATATGCTCACCTCATGAAGTTGTACTTTCCTTGAGAAAGGGTCATGGAATTGTTCCAATTTTGAAAAAACTATCTTTAAAAGAATTCGAAGTCAATTCTGTTGAGCATTACATTATTAAATAAATCTACAATTCAATTTAAATCACCTTGAAATAGCAGGAAAAAATGACACATGGTTTAAAATTGTGATTTGTCACGAAATACAGCCAAGTAGCATAAGTTTTGCTCTTGTGTGAATAATTTTAAGCTTATCTGGTTAAATGTCTTATTTAAACTGATTATTAAATTCAGAAACCCAAGGGCAAGAAAGAAGTAATTAATAAAGAGAAATCATATTCCATCATGTGAATGTGAACTTTTGTGGCTGCATACAGTAAAGGAAATCCTTTTAATTCGTATGACTCCATCAATCCCAAGAGAATATTTAATCCAATCACCAGCAATCTCCATTTGATCCTCAGTTTAACACTAAGGTATTATTATAACAGCAAGACTCAAGAAAAGATCTATCTATCTATCCATCCATCATCCATGTATCTGCAGCACCATTTTCTTTTTTTTTTCACTTCTCTATTCTGCTTCTTTATGCTCACCATTCATACTGGCTTTCACTTGATCTTCATTGCTCTGTCACACTCTGTTTCTTTTACTTTTTGTGTGTGTGTATGTGCACGGTCTCACTATGTAGCTTTGATTCATAGTGATTCTCCTGTTTCCTGTCTCCCAAGTGCTGGGATTACAGGCGCATGCCATGATGCCCAGACTCCATTGATGGCTCAGCGCATGAAAGAGGGGAGACAGAGCAGCAGGTGGGGTCAGGAATTGAACCATGATCTTTGAGCTTCCCTAAGCAAGTGCCTAGTCTGCTAAGCTAAACTGCTGGCCCTGCACTATGTTTCTTTTAACTGAAGTAACTTACATTGATTCTTTTGGTTAATGCCAATTCATCATAAAAGTTTCTCTTCAAATGTGCCTTGACAAAGGAAGCTTTCCTTAGAGATTCTGTCTAGCTTGCCTTTTCTTGTTATATATTCTTCCTAGCTGTGTACATTTGCATAAATAATTTTCACAGTGAGCACTTGACAACTGTTTATTCACTCACTTAGTGCTTTTCTTTTCTACTCTACCTAAATATAATGAAGCAAGAACGTTCACTATTGTTTTCAAAACATAGTGCTATGAACCGAACCACGTTTCTTCAAAATACATATGTTGAAGCCTTGACCCCTAAAAAAACTTTAGAACTATTTGAAAATAGAATTTTTTGAGGGGCTGAGGAAATAGCTCAGTAGAATAAACGCTTGCCTAGCAAGTGCAAGAGCCTGAGTTCAATCCCCAGTTCTGGAAGAAAAAAAAAAAAAAGAATTTTTTGAAAGTAATTAAGGTTAGGGTGTCATCAGTGGGGGTCCTAATTTCACAGGGTTGATAGCTTTATAACACCAGGAAGCTCACTGTCACTTGTATGCTCTCCATCATCCTTCTTCACATACAAGAGCCTGGAAATGTTATGAGTGAAAATATTTTGAGAAGTTGACCTTCTCAAGCAAGTATGAGAACCCTTGCCAAAACTTAAGCTCAGCTAGACCTTGATCTTGCATTTTCCAAACACTAGAAGTTTGATGAAAGAGAGTTGTATTGCTTAAAGCATCCAATCAGTGTTATTTTCTGTATCAGCTAAAGCAAGGTGAAATATTCAGTATCATTCTTGGATCCATTAGGGATACTACCCTCTATATTTATTATAGGTGTATTTTGTAGACGCTATTAATAATTTCTAAAACTGAATCACAATAATTAGTTTAAAGGAATGTGTATTTGTTGCAACAAATAATATATGGTAATTATTCTTCTAATTCACCGAAAGACACATGGATTCTACTACTAAATTTAAAAAGGTAGGGGCTGGGGAGATAGCTCCGAGGCACAAGTGCCTGCTGGGCAAGTGCAAGGTCGTGAGTTCGAACCCTGGTCCCACAAAAAAAAAAAAAAAAGAAGGTATATAAATGCACAAATTCCTTAGTGCTATGTCTAGTCATTAAATTGTAATTCTGGAGTATTTCCAATATCTAAAATTATACTTTCGGTGTTTATTTTCTTTTTTTTAAGAATTTTATTTATTTTTTATTTATTATTTTTATTCTTGTTTCAGAACCTTTGTTTGTTTATTCACTCATTTTTATGGCCGGCTCAGCCTGCCCCGAGGGTAGGGCTGGCGCAGCATGTGGTGCCAGGGATTGAAACATGGTCCCTGAAGCCACCCAAGTTTCCCCAAGCAGGCGCTTTAGACTACTGAGCCATCCCACCGGGCCCCTCTGTGTTTATTTTCTCCTAAAGTTTTAGTTCTAATATTTAAAGAAAGCACATCAAGTCCTTCAACTGTTTTCCTTGAAAATAGCTTTGAATTTACAATAGTTTTTTTTTTTTTTGGTTCAATTTCTTCTTCAGATATAATCCCATCACCTCTCCATCTTCAAGCACCATTATTTAAACTATTCATTTTTAAAGTGTGTAAATTAACCTCTATGCCTCTTAAATAGAAGCATTTCCTCTATCATTAAACGTTCATCCTAAAAACCCTTTAATCCATCCTCTAATCAATTTCTGATGAAAGTGCCCAGGTCATAAAAATGATGAGAAAATTCAAGCTCTTCATAATTATATATTTTCCAGTTTCCATGTATCTGAAAATATATACTTTTAATCTCCTACTCAGCCTGGTTTGTGCCAATTCAATTGCTTTGCTGCTCCCACTTCACTGGCCACCTTTTCCCTATGTCACAGGAGATAGATAGTTACAGGTAAAAGCTCTTTCTCTTTGGCCATTTGTGATTAAGCTAAGTCAGTAGGGAGCCCTGTTCAGACACAGTGCTGAAAGGCAGGGGAAATAAACGAGGCCACTTATCTTCTAGCTCCATTTCCATCAGGGTGCCTTGGGTTGACTCTTAATCTTCCTTGTACAATGGAATCTAACTCTCTTCTGAGTTTCCAAAAATTCTCTTTCTGATTTTTCTGCTCGAAGATAAATAATAGCTCTGATGCCAAGCTATACCTTAAGGTTCTTCGATACTCCAATCATAGTCATAAAATACCTATTTACAATAAAGCCTTATTCAATTTTTCCTAAATTGAGTGGGCCGCTGTTAAAAATTGTCCTTAGGTATCCAATTGTATAACAAGTCAATGTGGTGTTGAATTGTATTTAAGCATGTGTATGGCTTCCAGATTTTCATCAGATGACTGAACTTTGTAATTAGCAAAGAAAATCTCCAGTGTAGATCTTTTTCACAGGTTCTATGAGGCTTCAACCTTCTATCAAAGCCTCAATCAATCCTTCGCAAGTGGACAAGATAAAATAGTCATGAATAATTTCCCTAGAAACAACTGTAGGATTTCAGCATCTCTATATAGCAATAGATATCCATAGATATCCATTCATCATATTTCAAATGATTTTCTTTATTCATATTTGATCTTGTCTGTGTTTAGTTAAATCTCTATTAGGTGAGAATTCCATTAACAAACAGTTTGTGATGGTCCTTTTGGTAATCACCAAGAAATGCCTCATAATCATATGTAAATGGAAGGAGGAAAGATTCTTACCTTACAGATTTTTAACTGGCTTTTAATTGCTGTTGACTCTGAAGTGGAGGTGGGTTGGGTTTTCAACCAGTTTTCAGCAGTGGTTGTCATCTGCTCCAATTGTTGTAGCTGATTATAGAAAGAGATTATGCGGTTCTGGTATTCTAACCAGTTAAGTCTCTCACTTAACAACTGACAGAACTCCATCCACCGGCTATTCAGTTGTTCTGATGCTTGTCTGATGCTGTCAGCATTAACACCCTCTAGAAAGAAAGAAAGAAAGATAGATAGATAGATAGATAGACAGACAGACAGACAGACAGACAGACAGACAGACAGACAGATATTCCCTAAAGCCACACATGGAAAGAAATGATCTGAAAAACTACTTTGTTTCCATTATAAAAGTATTCATCATATGAATGACTTCCAACAACAACATTTAGTCACTAATAAAGTTCTCAAACTATATTTTCTGGTAATTGAATGCATAATTAGAGATTTATCTTATGACTGAATATGAATTTCATAAAAATCATAAATAAGTGAGACCTAAAATGTGGAAGAGTAGAATATACTTAAATAAAAATAAAGTGGTTAAATCTGTGATGGGAGTACAGGAAGTTTGATAATAAAATGTTTTTTTTAATATTTTCAAAGTAAGCATTAAATATGTTATATATTATAAATCCATTTTCTTAAAATAGCTTGCATTTTACTTTAGAAACATATTTGGTGATGAGTGGAAAAATATTTGCTGTTTCTGTGAAAGGATTTAGCCAACAATTATTCTTATTTTTGCTATAATTGCTTAGCAGCCAATTGCCCATTGAGCTAAAGAAGTGAAGCAAACACTCAGAACCATAAATCCTTCTACTGTGAAAAGCTTTTGACTTAAACATGTGAAAGTTCATGTGAAACTTTAAAGATCACCCATCGCAAAAAAAGTATACTATATCAAAAACACCATGGAAATACAAATACAGTATTATCATCCTGGAGTAGTTATTATGTGTCAGGGAACATGCTATATCCTTTTTCAAATGACATCTCATGGTATTTGAGTTTTATTATAATTTCATATATGCAAAGGCCAGTTCAAGTACGTATCATCTTAGCACACGGCATGCAAGTACAGCAATGTAGTCTATATTTGTTTGTGTTGTGAAATGGAGTTTAAAACATTTTACACTTAGCTATATAAATTTCTATAGCACTTCTCTCATAAATTTCATTATGAAAAAAAGAAAGTGGATTAAATATGATACTATGCATTTAAAGTAGCACTCAAGTAAAGTCAGATCAAGTTAAAAATTTATGAAAATTTGAAATACTTGAAAGTTTCATGACTAGATAGAAAGATGGATGATGGTTAGATAGATTGATCTCAAGGGAGCATAAACTCACTTCCAAATTCTTCTCAATTAAAATATTTAAGAGGTGAAGTGCTTTATTGATAAACCAAATTATTTAAGAAAATCTCAAAAAAAATCTCCTTGTATGAAGGCTCATGTTACTCTCTGGAAGAAAATGTAGTTAAAATAGAACTAAGTACTTTTAATTTTTATTGTATTTTATATTATTATTATTATTATTATTATTATTATTATTATTACTACTACTACTATTATTATTATTATTTTTGGTACAGAATCTCACTACATAGTTCTGACTCATAAGGATCCATCTGTTTTCATCCTTCTCAGTGGCTGGGATTACAGGCTTGTGTCGGCACACCCAGACTCCATGAGCAGCTCAGTGTACCCCAAGGGCAGGGCTGGCACCACGTGTGGTACCCTGGATCCAACCCCAATCCCTGATCTTCCCTAAGCAGGCACTTAGTCCACTGAACTCTCTTGTCCTCCCTAAAAGAGAACTAAGTTCTTGAAAAATCTGAAGGATATCTCTAGCAAATCTAAAGCCTACCATGTATATATCACCTGATTCATCTGTTTTAAAGAATAAATTATGGGTTTAAACCCAGTCATGATTTTACCTTCTTTTGCTTTGTTATGTTCAGATATTATTATTTTCAATTTGTTGTAATTCTACTATGCTTTCAAACCAGGTTGTTCAAATCTTTTAAATCATAACTCTAACTTTAGAAATTACAAAGTATTCTTAATGTTGATTGATTGACTGATTTTTGCAGTGCCAGGGATTTAACTCAGTACCCTCCACTTGCCAGGCAGGTGCTTATTCTACTGAGCTATCTCCCCAGCTTCCTAATGTATTATACTAACTATGATGACACACAAGGAAAAACGTTTTCCAAATATTATTGACTAAAATCTTCTCTTTTTGGGCAAAGAAATAATATACCACGCATTAAAAGTCCTAGGATTTACAGAAAAGAAATGTTCTTGTAAAACCTCCTAATGCTTATAAGAACAACTGATCGTAATTGCTTTGTACACAGTGTGTGATGTACAATTCACAATAATTTCGGGTTTTTTTTCGGTCCTTTTACATTTTATATTACTTTGAAGAGTAAAAACAAAAGAAAAACCAATAGCAAAAAAGACAGAAATAAGGTAACATAGAAGAGTAGATATGTTACAGATTTTCAAAATAAGCATAGCAAATTAACAGTGGTCATTCTGTTTTCTATCATTATCACCAAATTTGTTGCTCAGGTTAACATATATAGCTATAGAGATTGGAAAAAATTACATATTAACCCTTGCTTTTAATGAACCTTATTTTTTCTTATAATTTTTACTTTTTTAACTTTTTGTATTTTTTGTCTTTTTGAAACAGGGTCTCACTATGCAGTTCAGACTGATGCTGGATTGTATCATATTTAACATTCGTTTACATGGTATGAGAACACAGAAAGAAATCTTTCTGCTCCTGAGGAAGAGCAAGCTTACAAAATCTCCTAGAAGCTGGAGAATTAAGACCATATATTATTTTTCCATAGTAATCATGTGTGTTAATTTTGCAAACAGTGTAACCTATAATGAAGCAATAATAGTCTCTGCATATCATTAAGTTTCAAGGGACCAGTTTAAGTGAGTTGTGTGGAACATTACACAAAATTGTAAGTGGGGTCAAAAGCTTTCTGAATGCTGAACGTCACCATAAAAATAATTCTAATAAAAGGGAAATGTTAACTTCTTACAAATTTAAAACATTGTACACAAAATAGGTATATTCATATTGATTTTATAATTGTATATGGAAAATTTAAAAAGTAATGGATAAAACAAACACTGTCATATTAAGATAGAGAAGTAATTATTATAAAGGCATAGCAGTTAACATAAGAGCCAGTATAAAATTATACTGCCTGTAAATTTTAATATTCATGATAGTTTATAAATATTTGCCAAGTGTCAATCATTGAAGGATTCATTTTTCTCAGTTTTTGTGAGCTGTTTTAAGGATATAAACACTACAAGGCATTCAGAACAATACTTATGGAAAGTAGCTTGTAGCATAAGAATTGTAAGGATAAAGAATCATAATCTATTCCCATTTCATATGCTAAAACAACCCTGAAATAGGCTAGGAATGAATATATTGCCGCCAGAGGAAATGGATCATTCCTTGAAGTGCATCCATTAATTTTATTACTTGTGTACAGTGCATAACAGACTGTTAGAATAATTTTAATTGTGCACCACCTTTCATGCAAGTACTTCAGAAAAGCCACTTAAAGTGAAGTATTCCTCATCAAATATATTCATCATTAGTCATGAAGCTAGGGAAAAATAATGTGAAAGTGAGTGTTTTCAGTGCTCTTGAATTAAGAGTATTTGGAATAAAACTTAAGGCTACTAATGAATAGTCTTTTATTTTTGTTGCACTTTCAGTGAGGGTCAGTACCAGTCCATTTGGCTTTCCTATGTAGCCTAACATGCAATAAAATTTTATTCAGAATTCATGAAGACCTAAGGTTATATTGTAGGAGGTTCTAGCACCACACTTATTTTTATGTAACTTCTAGTTCTTGAAAAATAGTATCATCAGGGACTGGGGAGATAGCTTGGTGGCACAAGTGCCAGCCTGGCAAGTGAAAGGTCATGAGTTTGAAACCCAGTCCCACAAAAAAATAGTACCATTATATGTAATATACATACATACATATATATATATATATATATAATTATATGTCACATATATTTAAATATATTTATTAACATCCCATTTTCATTTCTTCTTTTTTATGTATTTAGTACAGTGTCTACTTGGTCTCACTACACAGATTGGACTTGTAATGATTCTCCCATTTCCAGCCTCCTTATGGCTGAGATTACAGGCCCACAGCACTGTGCCTAGTCTCAGTGGCTGTCTCAGTGCACCTGGGGAGTGGAGCCAACATGGTATGCTGGGGAGGGGATCACATTCATTCTTACTTTTGTACCAGAAATTGAACTCAGGATGTTACGCTGCTTGCCAGGCAGGTGCTTGTGCCACCGAGCTATATTGCTATCCCATTTTTTCTCTTTTTAAACAGAATTCTAAGAGAAAAATAGGGTGATATTGTTTTTGCTTCTTCTTTTTTCCAATTTACCACAACCTACCACAACCACAATAATCATTATGATCTACACACACACACACACACACACACACACACACACACACACACACACAAGCACACACCATAAAATGAAGGCACTCTACCTTTTGGAAATTATTTTTAACTCAAGGAAATTTGTCTATGAAAAGTGATATAGCTCAATGGATTAAGCACCTGCTTAGGCAAGCAAAGGGATTAGGGTTCGATCCCTGCAACCATAGGCTGTGCCAGCCCCACACTTAGGCACACTGAGCCAGCTATCAAGACCAGGCTTGGGAGTGCACACCTACAACCCCAATGTTAGGGAGACTGAAGCAGGAGAGTTACTACAAGTCTGAGCTGCATAGTGAGAGTCTGTGCCAAATACATTAGAAAAAGAAAAGAACATTGTCTGTCAATTAACATTTACTAGCTGTAAAGTATGTGTAGAGAGTTGGTGCTAGCTCAATGTCATAGCCCCTACCTGTGAAGTGCAAAGTCCTGAGTTTATTTCCTGGTACAAAACCAAATCCCCAGAAAATTTCTTATGATATCATGCAGAAAGAGAAAAAACAAATTGCCCACACTGAAGAATAAATAAGAGCAGGGACGTGTATGTGATTTTGGAAACCTATTGATTTTCACTTCAGGGGTGGAACTATGAAAAAGTTCTGTTTCCAAGCCCCAATCTTCTACAGATCTAATTCCAGAAGTCGGTTTACTTTAAAATACATTATTAGAGGAGTTATTGCTACAGAAAATTCATAGAGATTTGAAGATAAGATCATGGAGCTTTGGCATTGAAATGAGCCAAACCAACCATAATCCTGGCTTAGGTCCATCTGGCAAACTTTAGTAGTCCCAACTCAAATAACATTAGTCTGTGTGAAAGTACTTAATGACTATAACCAAAATATTATAAAAAGTACACTGAGTTAATATTATACTTAAAATGATTCCTTGTCTGCCTTGTCATTCTGTTCTACGTAATTACAATCCTTACCATCCTTACTATTAAGTAGCACCTTAAACACTGTAATCTATTTCTCAGGGGATGGTAATTTTGACTTGTTCTTTCAGCCAGATATACTAATAATTACTACTTTTATTTAAACATTTCCTTAGTGTGATTGTCTTCAGGCTCTTAATTAACATGTAGAAAAACAGATTTATAAATTGAAATGTAGAACAATTTAGTATAGAAAATACTATTACTTATGTAATTATATTATACTACTGCTTCTAGAAAGTGTGTTGAAAAAATTTTATAAGTTAAGAAGAAATTAGGGTATCATTTTTTTTTGTATTTAGTATAGAGTCCACAGAGTTTCAGTATGGAGATGGGACTCATAGTAATCCTCCTGTTTTCAGCCTCCCAAACACTGATTTACAGGTTCACGCCACCACGCCCAGTGTCCATCACCATGTCAGCACACCCCGTGCAGGGGTCCAACACGATACACTGCAGACAAACCCGCAGCCACTCAAGCTGTGCTTTTTACTAAATGAATAATGCTTTTCGTGTGTGTGTGTGTGTGGAACCAGAGATTGAACTCAGGACCTTGCACTTGCCAGGCAGATACTTGAGCTGCTGAGTTATCTCCCTGACCCCACTAAATGAATGCCTTGATATAACCATTTTGAATAATTTCTATTTTCATAGGTCATTAATTTGTCTAAACTTGATTTCCTTTTAATTATTCTTGAATGATAACGAGGAGTTACAATTTCAAACAAACACTTTATTTTATCATACATGTTTAATCCCAGTACTCAGAAAGCTGAGGCAGGAGGACAACCATCAGTTTGAGGTTAGGCTAATCCACATAATGACCTTAAGTTGAATTGGAACTACTTAGTGACACCAATTTCAAAATACAAACAAAAAATAAAGAATTTTGTTTTATAAAATAATTTAAAATAATATTTAATCCTCAATAAATAATAATAAAATAGACATGAGAATGAGTACTTGATGCTAGATTATCTTGAAATCCTACAACCTCACAAACTGAAAGATTTAGGACTTAAAATAAGCAGTTTAAATACTTTTCAAGGGGCTAGGGAGACTGCTTAGTGATCTAAGTGCCTCCAGCACTGGGGAGGCTGAAACAGGAGAGTTATTATGATGTGAGCTGCCCAGTGAGACACTATCCAAATAAATAAATAAATAAACGATCAAATAATGGTTAAGGGCCAGCGAGATGGCTCAGCGGTCTAAAGTGCCTGTGGAGGAAACTTAAGGCAAGGGTTGTGACCGCTCCTCCATCCCTGGCACCACATGCTGCGCACCCCCACCCCAGGGCGGGCTGAGCCAGCCATAACACAAACAAATAAATGAGGTTTAAGAGAAATAAATTTAAAAATCTTAAAAAAAACAAATAATTCTTAAATAAGCTCAAAAGTAGATATTATGCTCCCAGGATTGACTTACATGTATTACTGAAGTGTAGCAAGATTATTCATCCTATATTATTGCAATGTTTATAGTTTAGAATGTATTCATATTTAAATAAAAATATATAATTAAACCTAAAAATAGGTTTCATTCCATGTTTGAAGTTTTTGTTTTATTAGAAAGTGCAAAAGGGGGGGGGGCAGCCAAATAGCTCAGTGGATTAAAGCACCTGCAAGCAGGTGCAGAATTCAGGAATTCGATCCCCAGGTCTGCCATGCTGGTCCTCCCCTGGTGTGCTGTGAGAACAATTGAGATTAGGAATGGGGAAGTGTGCCTGTAATCTCAGCTCTTGGGAGGCTGTAAACACGTGGGTGACTATGAGTCCAATCTAGTAGGAAGACCCTAAACACCCTGTACACCCTTCCCTAATACATCATAGATAGATAGATAGATAGATAGATAGATAGAGAGATATAGAAGTTACTTGTATGGCATACCAATTACCTGCCTGCTGGGGAGAATGTACAGTTGTGTACAACATCTCTATTCTTCGTTTATCCCTTTTCCCTCCCTTCTCTCCCCTTGCTCAACATCTTGATCCCTTTCCTCTTTCAAAAATATCTTCCTACTTCTAATTTCCTATATCATATTTTGCTCTTGAATTTTATTTCAGGTTTCTTATATAAGACAAGCCATTTTTTAAAAATGTATTTGGTACGGGATATCTCTATGCAGGTCACAATCATAATGATCCTCCTGTTTTTAGCCTCCCCAGTGTTGGGATTACAGGAATGCACGACCACACAGTGTCTTGGTGGAGGCTCAGCAGACCTGGGCAGGCCCATAGTTGTGTGTGGTGCCAGGAACTGAACCCAGGTCCCTGAACTTGCCCACACAGTCACTTAGTGCGCTGAGCTATCTTGCTGATCTTCCTTGTGGTATTATTACATTATCTTGTATAACAGAGCTACAAGAACATAAAATCTATCACTGGGATTAAACAAATGTATTTGCCTTCTCTTTTGTTTTAGGAATTTAAAAATTTGTTAAGTCTAGAGTTATAATCTATATATTGATGGTAAAACTCACAAAGGCTATATGTGAGCCACAATTTCTTGGATACTTTGTCATGCTACTGCTCATCATTTTACAATCAATCTACATTAATTGTGGACAGTTGTTTTAGGACAACTGACTAATTTTTATTGGTACTACAAAATATCAAGTGATCATGAGTTCTTCATTTGAATTATGATAAATGTTGCTGGTTTATAGTATGTTTGCCAGCAGCTTTATTTTAATAAAATACCACTGGGACCAAATGTTTAGCTTTCTATATTCTTTACATGTCTTTAATTTTTTCATAGGTATTTTAAAAACGAATGAAGGTGATTTTCAAATAATTCATGTATCATTTGTAGGTCAAAATTGAAATAAAATGTAACTTGTAAAAATGGGAATTACTTACAGTTTAATTGTGAAAGGAAGTGGAAGATTTCCAAAATCATCCAAAATTTTAAAAAGCTGTGTACCTATGGTAGGCTTTCATTTCAACTCTATATCCCCAATGTGAAAAAATGTTCTGGACTTCTACATTTTTGTGGAATGCTATAGTTTCGAGAAAGCTTAAATTAATTTACAGTTTCATCCATTATACCAGTAAACTGTGTTTTCTTATTTAGGAGAAGAGCTACTAAAAATTGCATTTATGAATCCCTAAAATATATGGCTGGGGCATATACTCAAAGTACCAACTGTATGTATGGTTTAATTCATGGTTCTCTTAATCACAGAAGATAAAATTATTCAATTTGATATTCAAAACAGAAAAAAACCCAAGAAGATCAGGTTGAATATTTGGACTACTGGGAAGGGGAGATAGGTCAGTATAATAAGCGCTTGCCTAGCAAAAAAAAAAAAAAAAAAAAAAAAAAAAAAAAAAAAAAAAAAAAAAAAAAAAAAAAAAAAAAAAAAAAAAAAAAAAAAAAAAAAAAAAAAAAAAAAAAAAGGCCTGAGCTCAATCCCCGGTTCCGAAAAAAAATAAATAAATAAAAAAATAAAAAGAGAGAGAGAGAGAGAATATTTGGACTATTTTAGTAATTATGTTCATTGATTATTTAATGGGATAGCAAGCTGTGTTCATCTGAAATAATTATTACACTTATGCCCCAAATTTGAGCCTATATATGTGTCAGTTAACTATACTTTCAATGGCAGTACAAAGAAATAATTGAAATTTGATCCACATGCTCAACCCAAATGGTATGTCTCAAATTACATCCACAAACCCAATGGCGCTTTGCTTTCTGGCTTTTACCTTCTTTCAGAGGTAATTAGTTGTAAACTAAAATTATCAGTATATTTATCTCAATTACTGTCTCAATTTTATTTGTGAATGAGAATGAGAAGGTACTATTCTTTCAGGACCTTCTATGTGTCTTGATTTTTCGTCAAACCTTCAAAAATTATAACCATCATTATCCGGATCACATTTTGAACAAATGAAAGTAAATTTTGTTCATTTTTAGATGTTTAAGTATTTACTAATTTGTTTGCTTGCTTATCTGTCTATCTGTGTGCCTATCTATCTATCTATCTATCTATCTATTTATCTATCTACTCTAACCTATGGGTCAAAGTATCACTGTGTAGTTCAGGCTTCAAAGTTACATGAATCCTGTCAGCTTCCCACGTGCTAGGATTATAGGCATGTGCCACCACATCCACTTTAAATGTTTTTGAATAATTCAGTGTGTGCTGCTATCAGATGATCTGTGGTGAAGCATGCTGGATACTTATTTAGAAAATGAGAGCATGTAAAATAGGAATTTATACGAGTTTATGAAAATGAAAAAGGATGTAAAAGAGAATTAAGGAATGTGATGTACATGTGCGCACTCCCTACATTTAATGTAGTCATTATAAGGACACCCACTTGGGATCCCCCTCCTGTCCCTCTCTTAGACAGGAGCTTTTTTTCCTTCAATAAATATATTCTGCCCATTAAAAAAGTAATTACATTACATACTGCAAACACATACTATTGAAATTATTGAAAACTAAAATGAAAAACTGAAAATATTGTGCTTGGAATATATTGTGTGACAATTATATGAATATTTTTAGATTACATAAATTTATTCAACATGTACAAGCTTTTAAACAGGCCAACTAACCTTACCAAGAAGCATGATATAAACAACCTATGTTTATTGTCTATACTTTCCTTAACTTTTCACATACTCATCACCTGAATTATTGGTGTGTTTTTATATTTAACTAAAAACAGCCATGAGCTTATCAGAAGAAGGAAATAAACTGGTTTTCTATGATGATCACTGACTATTTTAATGCCAACATAACAATTAATGACAAGAACTATTAATAAACTGAATTTCTATAGCAGAATAAAGGTAGATTTCAGAAACTTTGACACAACCAACAAAATATTTGTTACATTTGCTTATAATATTTTTGTAAACAGATTTTAGAAAATTTAAGAAATTCCTTTTTTCAAAATGTCACTGTTTTAGATTTTGTAAAGTTGCTTCTATCTTCAAATGAATGTAGCAATAAAAATCCAAAAAGTTGTTCACATTTCATACCAATATTATGTGTCTCTGATATGTTGAGTTATTCAATGTTGGCAAAGATCAATTTGAATTCAATCTTGTAAAAGGATATTGTACTACTTTTGTGCTTTCATCTCACTTAAAGAAAAAGGTTAGCTAAAAAGTACAGTATATCCCAGAGAGATCTTTTGCTTTTAATTAGAGAAAGACATTAAAAAAATGTGGAACATGGGTGGTAAATATACTTTTGTGAAGCAGGCATTTATTTGGAGCATTCTATACAATTTTATTCTCTTTAGAATGATGTATTTGAAAAATTATTTCAAATCAAATTATAATTACTTTTAAATAAATTGTGATTGTTTCATTACCAAATATTTATGCAGACTTTGTTTTGTAATTTATTTTGATATATGTTACTGAAATTTGCATTAATCTAATTTCTTTGCAATGGACAAATACAGTATTCTGTTACATCCCACATTATACCAATGCATTCAAAAAGTTAAATTTTCCCTAATAATTTGCTTAGTGTTAAGAAAAGAGAAAAGAAAAAACATACAAACTGTCTTTCATTTAGATTTGCATTCCAAAAGTGCTTGGCTGATCTAATTCAGCTGATAAATATGAACCTATGTGTTTATCAAATCCCAAAGAAGATTATCTAAATAAACTCTGTGTAATTACCATTCACCATCTGTTCCACGAGGACCTGCGCTGATCTGCTGGCATCTTGCAGTTTTCTGAACTTCTCAGGTTTTTCTCGCTCTATGGCCTGCAGCATGATAGCAAAGGTGAGTGTCTCAAAATAAGTATTGTGAAAATACACAACAATTATAACTTCTGAATGCCCTTTTCACCCTTAAGATATTTCACTCGGTCATTTTATCAAAATGTCTGAAGAAGTTTTTCTCACTTCACTGAAAACATCAGAAATGGTCATTAAAACTCAATGCAATCCCCTCTTCTGTTGCTATTTTTAATAATATGGTTTTAATTCTTAATTTATTTCACATAATAATTTTGGACATACTTCAGTGTAATATTGTTAAGAATAAAGGAAAAAGAAAGCTATACAATGAAATATGATATACTGTAGATGAAATTCATCTTTTCAAGTTATAGCAATGAATTATCTCCTGAAGACACAAATATTTTCTGTGTTAAAAACCAACCTGAGACTTCAGTAATGTATAAAACAGAAAACATACAACAACATGAATAATTTAGCAGAAAAATATATATTTAAGTAGGAGAGAGTAGGATAATGTTTCTTTCCAATGTAATCAGAGTCCCGTTTTGAAGGAAAATTACCTTCGTTTCAATCCACCTTATAATCTCCTTTGTACATTCCCGCTCATCAGAATTTATTTTTGAAAAACAAATGAAAAATTATTTAAATTAAGAAAAACTAGCAATGTATGTCATAGAATTTAGTTAACAATAATTCTACAGAGATAAATTTCAAGCCGCTATGCAGAGCTATATATTACTATAGCAAGAACCTATATCTAAAAATTATACATTGCTATAATTACTATAGTTGTCAGACATTACAGTAAAACTATGCATTACTATAATTGTTAGCATGTATGTAATATAATATGATCTAAATCCTAAGACAATCACAGAAAAAAGAAAGCTCTATGGAAATTAATATGTAGTAAAAGCTACATATCTGCTAGGAACAACAACTATACAGATGATTTCATTTTAATTTGATGCATAAGATAAATTCTCAGATTTTTCTTTAAAACTTCTAGATTCTAAGGCATAATATTCAGCAAATTTGGGAGTGAGCATAAGACAATTGGGCACATGCTACAAAACATGCATGCAAGGTTAGCAATGTTCAGTGTCTTTGTTTCCCAGTGTGGTGGCCTGTAGCATGGAAACCAAAATATCAAAATGATTGCCTAGTTGTTCACAATGAATACTGACAACCTTAAAGTCAGTTACCAACAGCCTGTACAAATTGGTACTAAGCGCCTGAAAGATGGTCACTATGACAGAATAAATGAATTTAGGTTGATACCACTCAGGTTTTAAAGGCCCTATGTGGCCAGTGATGATTATAATTGTGCAATACAGATAATATGCTTTATTTCTTTGAAAATTAAAGAAGATATATGTGTGAACAGGGCTAATATAGCAATATTCAGAAAAATATGTAAGAACCCACAGTATTTCCCAAGCAAAACAGGGACTAGACAAAATATTAAGTAAAATTAAGGTTAAGTGAAGAGAGAAGTAAAACAATACAGTGCAATCTTTTTGTTTGATTTGTTTAAAAAAATCTGCAGCCTAGCTTCAAAATATGCATTTTTATTATTCCATGGTATGTAGAAGATAAAGAAAGATAATATCACCAAAAAACTCACAGTGAGAAACATATTTTAGCTTCTTAAAATCTATTTGAAACTTAAAAAGTACAAAGATTGTACTGTTGTGTGATTAAATGTTCCACGGAACTCACTCCATGGATAGCAAGTAAAATTTTGGGGATATCTGGAAATATACATAGATATCATTGAAATATTTACACAAAGATGAAAAATAACATGGGAATTTCTTTTCTTGCTGATTGATTGAACTAAAAAAAACATGAAAATGAAGCAATCATATTAAATGTGCAGTCAGATTTTAGACACAGCTCCAAAATTTCCATTTCCTCAATAAGTCAACTGTTTTATTCTATATTTCTTTAGCAGCATATTGTCATTCATTCTTTGTTTTTAAAATATTTTTAATCTGTTTTTTTTTTGTATTTGGTACAAAGTCTTGCTATGCAGTTTGAATTCTTAGTGATCTTTTTGTCTCAGCTTCCCCAGTGAAGGTATTACTGGTGTACACGACCATGCCCAGTTTCTGTGCCCAGCAGGGTTCGCCCCGGGTTCTGGGACTGGCATGGCATGTGGTGCCAGAGGCTGAACCTGGATCATTGTGCTTGCCAACAGGGCTTTAGATCTCCAAGATATCACCCTAGCCTTCTCATCCATTCTTTGATTTTTTTTTTAAAGAATTTTTTATTTTATTTATTTATTTATTTTTTCTTGTTTCAGAACCTCTGTCTGCTTATTCACTCATTTTTATGGCTGGCTCAACCCGCCACGAGGGCAGGGCTGGTACAGTGTGTGGTGCCGGGGCTCAAACCCCGGTCCCCGAAGCCGCCGAAGCTTTCCCAAGCAGGTGCTTTAGACCACTGAGCCATCCCGCCGGGCCCCCATTCTTTGAAATTTTTAAATTTGTTTTCGCTTCAAAGGTAGATGTTAGAAAACCCTGTCAACATGTTAGGTGAGAAAAATCGGCACATTTATACTTATGTATTTACAGCCATCAAGAGAGAAAGGAAGATTTGAGTTGCTCCTGCTTTCAATGATATCATGGAGGAAAAAATAGCAGAGAGAAAAATAGGCCACAGGAAAAAACCAAAATGAACATTAACCAAAAAAAGAAGCAACTGGCGTTCTTTGATTTATAACTTGTATAATCATTCTCTCAGAGTAGTTTCTATTTACTTATATTGATTTTTGCCTTTCTAAACATTAAATTGCATAAGAAGGTTCAATAAATGCTATGCTATTCATAAAAAGAAAGAGAAATTAACAATGGATTTCTCAATGTTATGATCACATTCCTTTATTTTAAATAGGTAATGTGTTAAGCAATTAATAATGCTAACAGAGGGACAAACTTAAATACGTATATCTTAGGGATAATATTTGAGCCTAAATATGTTGTTTTATTAGCTATGTTATTGCAGTTACATGAACATACTAACAAAAACATCATCCAGCATAAATATTAAACAATAATATATGCAGTAGGTATACTGGTCCTTCATTTGGACAGTGTGAGAAATTAAGGCTCAGTGAGTTTATTAAAAATTGGAAAACATCAATATAATCAGACTACATCAAAGTTCCTTCCATTGTCCACCAAATTACAATGTGAAATGATCTTAAACATATGTCATGACATTTGTGAGATATAGTGAATTGTTTTTGTATAATCTCCCTTTCCATAAGGAAACCAAGTAACTAAAATATGTCATGTATGTGTATCAATCTGCCACAGTGAATGTGGTCATTATTTACTACAAATATGTATTAAAGAGTAAAAAAAGATTAGAACAAAGGAACAAAGAATCGGAAATTCAGATAAAACATTATAACCCTACTTCTTTTTTTTTTTAAGAATTATTTATTTCATTTTATTTTATTTTTTCTTGTTTCAGAACTTTTGTCTGTTAATTTATTTTTATGGCCGGCTCAGCCTGCCCCGAGGGCAGGACTGGCACAGCATGTGGTGCCTGGGATCCAACTGCGGTCTCTGCAGCCACCTAAGGTTTCCTAAGCAGGTGCTTTAGACCACTAAGCCATCCTGCCAGGCCCAACCCTACTTCTTTCTTCCTTTCTTTCTTTCTTTCTTTTTTTTTTTTCTTTTTCTTTTTCTTTTTTTTTTTTTTTTGTCTTTTTTAGACACGGTCCCATTATGCAGTTCATGAACGCTGGCCTTGAACTCACTTGTAGCCCAGGCTGGTCTCGAACTGGCACTTATTCTTCTGTCTCAGCCTACTTGTTTGTTTCATGTCCAGCTCTCTCTCAAACATGATATTACTAGGAAATTTCTAATCAAATAGGCTTGATCATATTCAAATATAATTTTCAATGAAGGTGATACTTTAATTCATATGCAATCAAGGATTCTCTAATTATTAAGACATTATTAATTAAGCATGCATACCAGGATATCAAATGGCTTGAACAGCCACTCACAATGGATATCAATAGTCTGTAGGTTGATTACCAACACTGTATAGAGCTGAATTACTGGACTCCATTGCCTGGTGTCTATTATATACAAATCAAATATCTGGTGAACATATAGAGTCAAGGGTCCTAGAAAAAAGTGAAGAAGCCCACTGCATGCTTGTCAATGATAAAATAATATTTTGGTTATACTAGGCGGTATGACTTTAAATAGAAATATTTGAAAATGAAGGGCAATATATGCACAAATGTACCTTGAAGAGTGAGAAGAGTCAAAGACACTAAGAAATCTATGGAACATTTCACCTCACACACAGTTTTGGTCAGGTAAAGACAATAAAATTTAGAGTATAAAAGTTAAGGTAAGGAAATTATAAAAATGTTGTGGAAATATTTTGTTGTTGTTTAACTGGTTTGAATCCTGTGTACTTAATAGCTGTAGCTATTTGATCATAACAAAATGACAACATTTCTGAAGCACAATTTTTATACAAAATAACAGAAAAGATACATGCCATTGGGGATTTCTAAGGGGACTAAAGAGGCTCTTCGTGCAACCTATTTTCCTAAGGGAGCTCATATTACAGTACAATAAGGAGCTATGAATTGTTAATCTGGGACAAAATACATAACATAAACTAAAGTCAAGTCAGTATATGCATTTGTTCTAATAAAAGGTGATTTCAATCTTTTGAAGGCTTATAGGGTAAAAATGTCCACATAGGAGCTTATTAGGGTATCTTACTAATGGAAGCTTATGACAATTGTCCCAACTGTCATGCTTAAAACTGTGACAAAGTTGAATAAATAACGACTACAGAAACTTTGCCTTCTGTTGGGATCTGACCATGCATACATGCGTCCTCAAATGAAATATATGGGCTCCTATTTTCAAGTAGTGTAAAGTTATTTTTCCAATGTCTCTAAGTTCCATTTTTCTCTTAGCAACATGTATAAAACATATACTGGACTAAGGAGACATGTATGAAGTACAGAAAGAACATAAAAATGCAAAAATACATTATGCAACAAACAAAAACTAATCTTGAAAAAAAAGTTTTCCAAAAATGAAAGGACCAAAAACAAAAACAAAAACAAAACAAACAAACAAACAAACAAAAAAACAAAAAGAAAGAGAGAAAAATTCTGTGCTGCTAAGGAGGTATTTGGCTTTCAATAGGTTTATGGTCAAAAGTAAAATAGGTCTGGAACAAAAGTAAAACAAGAATAATAATAGTAAATACCACTACGAAAATAACAATATGCAATATATTAATTATTGTTACTCTATTAGCCTCATTTGAAACTATTTTATTTTATTTTTATTTCAGCCTTTCTTTTTCTTCTCCTTAAAATAATAATAAGAAGTAACTGCCGGGCGTGGTGGCACACGCTTGTAATCCCAGCACTCGGGAGGCTGAGGCAGGAGGATCAGTGCAAGTTTGAGACCAGCCTGGGCTACAAAAGTGAGCTCAAGGCCAGCCTGAACTGCATAGCGAAACCCTGTCTCAAAAAGACAAAAAAAAGTAACTAACTATACACCAATTCCCTTACTCAGTACCATCAAAATTGTGATTATCAAGGTTACCACTGGCTCCAAACCTATTAAATTCAATGGCCACATCCCAATCCCCAGCTAATTTAGCATCACTATTTGATTCAGATAGTTACTTTTTCCTTGTAAGACTTTATTAAAACAATGTTTCCTTAAGTCCTTTCAGTACATTATACACAAACATATACACATATACATGCATGTGTGTGTGCTCTATATACCTGCATAGCCATTGATCCCCCTTGCTGTGTGTTAATGACATTATGTGTGCTTTATATATTAATCTTGATTAATTTATATATTTCTCACTAGTATAAAAGGTACATAATGCCAGCTTTCGTCATTTTCTTACTGCTCTATTGTATCTCCAGGGACCAAAATAGTTAATCTGTAATAATGTCAATATGTGTCACAGTGTTTGCATATACAATAGTATGTTCTCTTCCTATAATCATAGCAGCCTTGGAAAGTGTAAATGCATGAGACACCCTAGTAGCTAAACATGTAACAGCCATTATATCAATCAAAGGGATGGATGTTGCACACTTAAAATAATGAAGCCTGTCTAAATGAAATTCTTTTAGAAATTACACATCACATTATGATTTTGAGTCTGTTTTCTGGATTACCAATGCAGAAAACAAAAACACCACATACACTTATGAATCTGAGACAATAAATCTTAGCTTCCTCTTCTTTTCCCATTACTGTAGCCCTTATACCTTCTTCTTTCCACTCTGTCTACATTTTCTCAACATATACATGTATATATGCATAAATATATGTTTACATATATCTACCTATCTAGTAGCTAGTTTTCCTTGGGTTTTCAAGGTCAAAACTGTTAGCTGAATAGACTTCAAT
>PVJA010019616.1:0-38188 GCA_004027025.1 Myocastor coypus | reverse complement strand
TTTTTTTTTTTTTTTTTTTTTTTTTTTTTTTTTTTTTTTTTTTTTTTTTTTTTTTTTTTTTTTTTTTTTTTTTTTTTTTTTTTTTTTTTTTTTTTTTTTTTTTTTTTTTTTTTTTTTTTTGTCTTTTGGAGACAGGGTCTTGCTATGCAGTTGAGGCTGGCCTTGAGCTCACTTTTGTAGCCCAGGCTGGTCTCGAACTCGCATCGATCCTCCTGCCTCAGCCTCCCAAGTGCTGGGATTACAGGCGTGCGCCACCACACCAGGCATGTTATTTCTTATTAAATGTAATAAAAAGAAAAAAAGAGTTGTCTTTAAAAAGACATCTTAAAAGAAATAGTGTACATAATCATTGCAATGTTAGACTTGAGAAGTTGATATCAACATTTAAATACTGCATGATTACTTCATCCTAGAGAAGAATAACAAGCAATAGGCTGGGCACAATGCATTTTGAGGAAGAAAATCTGTACATCACCTAATTGGTCACCTCCATCATTTTCCTTTACACAAATGTTTACACAGTCTCTGATGGGTTAAAAGTTCCAAAGAAATCAAGATCTCCCTATAATTTGCCCTCACAGTTTGTCAGTAGAATAATTAAAATGGAAGACGGAAAGAAGGGGGGGGAGGTTCTGCGGAAGGAAAAGCACTTCCCAGAGGGGCTTCGCATCTAGCAGAGCATGCGATGCATTCAATCTGAGTTGGGAATTCAACGTGCAGGAGCTTTATGGAGTGACTCGAATCCCAGGGCCTCCATTTAAAAAATCTATTTTCCATCTTGGAGATTTAGGAAATAAAACCTACACGTCGATAGGGGACTGGGGATAGAAAGTTTTTGGCTTCTGGAAAGTTTTGAATAAGTCAGTTCGTGAGTGTCATGTGAGAAATAAGAGTTATTCCTAGAAAATCCATTATACTGTAAAAGCTAAGCACTGCTAAGGACTTTAAAAGTCAATCTAAACATCCCCCAAGAAGCACACATGCCAACAGGAAAATGATTCCAGGGAAGTTTCAGAAGGTCTCAAAATACACTTTCCATTAATAATCTGTTACAGTACTTAACTATTTTCACAGTCAGAAATGTAATCCTTATGTATTAGCTAAACATATTTTACATTAAAGTCTCTGTTTTCCTTTTCCTTTCATTTTGCTAAAAAAATTAATCCTCCATAGACATGTGGATAATAGTTAGAACTGATAATTTAATCTTTTATGTAATTGGTAAATGGCAAATTATCTTTTGCAGAATAATCTCAGTTGTTTTAACTTTTTCATGATGTATACATATTCCCTACCTACATGTTAGTCTCTACCTCCCCTTTCCTCTGCATTGCGTCCAAGTATCTTTTATTTCTTATACTTTGGCTTAATGCAATAAAACTCTGTCAAGTTCATAGAGTTTGGTCAGACTGGAATATTAGGTATCGTCCACTTTTAGTATGAATGCAATATAATCAGTATTTCAAAATTAGAAAAAGCAGATAAGCAAAAGAAAAAATACTATGCCAAATCCCACCTGCCAGTTGTTACAATTGTAAATATCTTATGTATTTCTGTCATAATGTATGTGGAAATGATTTATGCTTTATATTTCAGAATTATTTACCCACAACTACAAAATATCATAGAAATAGATACTTTATGTCATGGAAGCTTTTTTCAGGTTGATCTGAGTACAGCAGCACTACAGATGCATGAATATTTAAGCAGCTACGATGTAATGCAAGATAATAAACATATGATAAAATTATAATTAATAAAATAGGACTATTTGTCTGGACAGCAGTCTGAGTAACACAGGGAAGACTCCAGGGCAGCTACTGTAATCAATGAAGGACAATCAGATTTCCTCAAAGAGAAAATGGAAGAGCAAACAAAAAATAAAATCCTGCAGGCACCACAGTGTAAAAGAATTGTGTGGGTACCTACAGCCTTTAGAAGGAATGAAAAGAGAGCCGGGTGTGGTGGCTCACGCCTGTAATCCCAGCACTCCGGGAGGCTGAGGCAGGAGGATCAGTGCAAGTTCGAGACCAGCCTGGGCTACAAAAGTGAGCTCAAGGCCAGCCTCAACTGCATAGTGAGACCCTATCTCAAAAAGACAAAAAAAAAAAAAAAAAAAAAAAGAAGGAATGAAAAGATATTTGAAAAGGGGAAACGATTTCTTCTTTCGCACACCATGAGCACTCATATTCCATTCGAGTGCCCTACGCATGGTGGGAAGCCATGTTCCCATGGGTCTTAGGCCACGGAAGATCCCCTTAGATGCGTCCTCCATTGTACCAGACACTGGAGGGTTTCTGCTGGCAGGACAGAGACACCAGGAAATGGCTCTGAGTGATGAAGAAGGTTTCCTTTTGTATTTATATCTTGGGTTTACAGACTAAGTAACTTTAGAAAATCAAGCTCGGCACAGTGGCACATGCCTGCAACCCCAACATGATGGCAGGCTGAAGTAGGAGGCTTCAAATTTCAGCCCAAACTGGAAATTTAGGGATTTATCCAGATCCTTTCTCATGATCAAAATGTAAAATTTAATATAATGAAAATGGCTAAAATTATAGCTTAGATGGCCCGGTGGGATGGCTCAGTGGTCTAAAGCACCTGCTTTAGAAAGCTTGGGCAGCTTCAGGGATCGCGATTTGATCCCCGGCACCACATGCTGCGCCAGCCCTGCTCTCGGGGCGGGCTGAGCCGGCCATAAAAATGAGTGAATAAACAAACAAAGGCTCTGAAACAAGAAATAAATAAATAAATAAATAAATTTAAAAAAAAATTTTAAAAATAATAAAATAAAATTATAGCTTAGAGTGAAGACTTTGGGTCTAATCTCCTGTAGTAGAAATAAAAGAGACTAGAAAATCAAAGAAATATTTCAGTTCCATACTTCTTTAGTCATTTAATATGGAGTTTGATAAAAATGCCAACATTCTCTGAGGTCCTTAAAGGTATTCTCTATTACATGAGGTAATAACAACAACCAGAGTTATATAGTGATAGGAAAATTAATGTGTACATGGTGAAATTATGAAGATGTTAAATTAGTTGTCCTGTCTTTTTGTTCCACTTAATCTCCAAGGTTAACTCTTTTCACTCCCATGTTCATGAATTATATTCAGGTAGTTTACCTACTCACCCAAGGAGTTACAAGTGTCAGTGCTATCAAGTTAAGGTACAGGGAAGGCAGATACCTTCATAGAATTTGATCAGACTGGAATGACAAAAGAAACTTAGGTATCTTTCACTTTTAGTATGAATACAATATAGTTAGTGTTTCAAAATTAGAAAAAAAACATAGCCGGTTGTGGTGGCACATGCCTGTAATCCCAGCACTTGGGAGGCTGAGGCAAGAGGATCGATGTGAGTTTGAGACCAGCCTAGGCTACAAAAGTGAGCTCAAGACCAGCATGAACTGCATAGAGAGACCCTATCTCAAAAAGAAAAAAAAAATAGAAAAAACAGATAAACAAAAGAAAAAATATATATCCCAAATCACCCCAGTGGTTACAATTGTAAATATTTATATGTTTCTGTCATAATGTATGTGGAAATGATTTATACTTTATATTTCAGAATTATTAGGCTTTTTTGTTTTAAAATGTCTAGACATCATATATATAAGTATTCTTAACTTACAAAATTTCTTGAGAAGTCTAGCTTCTTAATAGATTAGGAATAGATTCAGCATATGTGTGAAGAATAAATTATTTTCCCCTCATGATTTTCTACTTGGGTCTTAAGATAGCAGACCTTAAGGGATGTTAAGTGTATTTTCCCCATTAAGTGTTCTTGTGGACAGCTCTCTTTCAAATTCTGTTTGACTCAAGTGAATGTGTTTGTCACTTACCTTCTGAAGTCTCCCTGGAATAAAATTTTAGAAGATAAAGTATTATTTATATGTATTCTACATGCATTTTTAAAGGATTTTTTATTTTATTTTTCTTGTTTCAGAACTTTTGTTTGTTTATTCATTTATTTTTATGCCCGGCTCAGCCTGCCCTGAGGGCAGGGCTGGCACAGCATGTGGTGCCAGGGATCGAACTGCGGTCCCTGAAGCTGCCTAAGCTTTCCTACGCAGGCACTTTAGACCACTGAGCCTTCCCGCCGGGCCCCTCCACATATATTTTTGAAGGATGTTTTATGGTTACCTGTTTATGTACTGTTGCATAAATTCAACATAAAATAAGCTCTATCAGTGGTTCTGGCTGTGGCAGAGAAGGAACACATGTTCTACTACAGAAAGAACATAGTAGACAGAGTATATATACTACCTTCTTAGCATCTCAAAGCCAATGTGACAAATAGATTTTAGCAGCCAACATTCAATAAGTACATGCCCTGGGCTGGGCCAATGCTGGGCGCTGCCCCTCTGTCCTGCCACCTCATGGCCAGTTTGAGGTAGGAGTCTCATTACAAAGTCCTGTAAGCGTAGAGCCTAGTGCATCCTCCAAAATGACAAAAAGGGGCAAAGAGGAACAACAGCATAAGATGGAGCTGGCAGGGTGAGAGTCACTGTTCAGCTGCTCTGTCTCTGAGAAGCTAGGAAGAGTGGAACAATGAAAAGAGGCGCTGACAGCCAATGGGAATGCAGGATCCTTACCAAACTCACCAAGTGGGACTTGTTGACCTAACCAACAAGTCTTCAGCCACCTCAACTGCTTCTTTGAAGACTTTGTCTTCTTAAGTCACACACATTATCATTTTATTTTTTGAATTGTATTGGTACATGTTTGTAATACATGTCAGTATTCTTGGTGTGTGGTGCCCCGTGTCCATAGCATGCCTCAATTTCTTTTTCGTCCCTTTGGTTTTCTGAATGTCTGCAATGCACAGTGCCCGCACCCCTTATGGAGCGTGGGTACATGCACACAGCTTAGTTCCTCTTCATCTCTTTCCTTCCTCTCCTCCCCCTGCTCCCATCTCCTGATCCCCTTCCTTGTCCAGAAAGCTCATCTCCCTACTCTATACTTTTATTTTGCCTTTAAGACTGCCTTCTACATGGACTGGGCCCACTGGAGTGCAACTGAACATCGGGCAGAAAGTGAGAACCAGGCCCAATGCCAGTGGATCCGAAGAGACGCTCCTGCTGGTCTGGGTCCCCCTTGGCTGGCTCGAAGCTATATTTAAAAAGTCACTTTCCAAGTTTTTGAGCTATTCCTTATTGGCTGCAGTTATGAAAATCGATACAGAACATCCATTCTTATATTCAGAACAAACATAAGGGCTTTTTATGATCAAAGTATCTGGTAAATATCCATCTCACCAGCACAATAGCAGAGTAGGTTTATTACCCTGTGGTCCGGATGCATTTATTTTTCTAAGTGAATGAATTTCTTTTTCAGCACAAAACTTCTGAGAATTGAACTCAAGATATGTAAAAGTTCTTTATTAGGTTTAAAGACTTCTAGTAAAATTTAGTAAAACACTAAGCTCTGTTAATTTTTAAGTATATATAAATGATACTTTAAGATAAAAAGGTTATTTATACTTTAGTTTTCAGAGAAACCTAAGTTCAGGCTAACGCTGCATCATGATACGTCTTGCATTTGGAGATTTTATGGTATATGCATTAGAGTTTGGTTTTGGACTTTTAACAAGGTTAGATATACCTAGATGAAGAATACAATTACGAATACACTGGTGGAAATAAGGGTTGATGGCAACTAATCCCTGGAACAACTACAGCTGCATGGCATTCTGCTCTCACCGTTTATTGAACATAAGGAAGCCTCCACTCCTCACATAATGACAACAGCAATAACATTTAAAGTGGCAAATATAGGTGCCCAGAGTTTGCCTTCACCTCATAAAGAGAACTCCAAATAACTGTAGGCTACCTGTTGAATACTTCGAAGAAGCAAGCAAGCAAGAAGAGGACGCTCAGAAGTGGAGACAGCAACTAGAAACAGAAGCGGAGTGCCCTGGCAACTGTGACTGCAACTCCCCGGCTGGAGAGAGGGTAAATGGGACAGCTCTGTAAACTTCATGGGCACACATGCAGCAGTTACAGCTACGGGGAAGGCTCAGGATCATTGCAAAACTGCAGCACAATAGGGGAATCAATGGATGTCCATACATAGCTTTGCTTTAAAGGAGCTAATGTTGTCTTTCAGCTCCCAAGAACCTGGGCTTCTGCATCTGAGAAGCATCTCGGGAAGCCATGTTCTGCCCCTGTTTTTAATCTCAGATCTCAGAGATCTTCCAATATCCTCATCTGTAGGCACCCATGGGTATCTTGCAAATACAGGGTGGTATTCTCTAAAGTCCAACTGAAGCCAGGAGAAAAGCAGAGATCCCATCACTGAGCTCGATGCACAGCAGAGGGCGTAAAGCTAAGCTCTTGGCAAAGTTCACTGCTCTCAAGTCTTGGGAGGATGCATCCGATTCCCCATTGCTAGGCACAGTACCTGACACCCAGAACACAAGGAAAGAGAAGCTCATTTGTCTCACTGTTTCAGAGGACTCCATCCACGATTGACTGGTTCCAACACAGAAACTTCATGTTAGAAGGGCCAGATAGTCAAAACTGTTCAGTTCATGGAGAGGTAGAACCCACGGAAACAGCTTCAGAGAGAAGGGTCTGGAGACCAGATAGAGTACTCAGGGCCTTGTCCCCATGATACACAGGGAAAAGTCCCTTACTAAACCCCTAGACAACTACCAAGCCAGCCAAGCTGCCAACTAAACTTTACCATGACAGATGAAAGTAGGCTTGTGCCTGGAATTTAGGCGGTAACCTTCCACACGTGGACCCACGCCACCACAGAGACTGACTGCAGGGTCCACCATTCCGCACTGCTAGCTCATGCTGTCCCACGTCCAGCTGCGTGGAGGTGCACACCACCAGCCAGATGTGTGTGGGCCTGTGTCATCTCTGACCACAGCATCCCCCAAGGCCAACTGCTTGTAGGGCCATCCCGTTCCTAGGGCCAAGAGCAAGTGCTGAAAGGCAGCAGAACTGACGGGGCTGTCCGCATGCAAAGCCACGGATTATAGCCACAGGAGCTAAGGGAGGAGAGACTGTGACGTGCAGCTGGAAACAAAGTCAGCTGTGCCTGCGGAGCTGCAGTGTTGATATACTTATTCAGGAGAAATGCATCTACTGCAAAGTCCACCTAGTAAGAGTCATAACACCACCTGGGAATCCACCTGGAATGCAAATCTCGACACAGAGATGAAAAAAAAGAAAATCACAAAATAAGACAAAATGATGCCCCCAAACAAATACAATAACCATTTGTTACGATTTCCCTTGAGAGGTTTTCTATGGTATCTCTCCAGTATTATTTCACCTTGCTGAAACTTTGTCTTTTATTTTTATTTATTATTAATTTTATTATTGTTATTATTATTATTATTATTATTATTATTATTATTATTATTATTAGACCTGGGGAGATGGCTTCATGGTGCAAGTGCCTGCCTGGCAAGTGCAAGGTCGTGAGTTTGAACCCCAGTCCAGCAAAAAAAATTATTATTATTTTGTATTTTAGGGAAGGGTCTACAAGGTGTTCGAGGTCTCAACATTAGATTAGCCTTGTGGAGATCTGCCTATTTACAGCCTCCCAAGAGATGGGATTACAGGCATGCCACACCATGCCCAGTTTCAATTGCCATGGCAGTATGCCCTGAGGGCAGGGCCAGCACGGCAATCTCAGGGATCAAACTCCATGCCTCTGTCCCTGCTTGTGGGCCTTTAATTCACTGAGCTATTTGGCCTGCCCCAGACTGTACAATTATCACATGTGTTTTATATATTCTTTGTCCTAGGGGTATGGTTTTCAATCCGTCATTATGATAATGAACTCTATAAGGTATTTTGTGATCAATCAATGAATCTGATACTTGAAAAATAAAAGGAAGGGGCCTGGGAGACAGCTCAGTAGAATAAGTGCCTGCCTGGCAAGTACAGGGTCCTGAGTTCGATCCCTGGTACCACAAAAACAAAAACAAAAACAAAAACAAACAAACAAAAAAAAGAAACGAAAAGGAGGTGAAGGGAAAGGGAAAAGGAGAAGAGTTAAAATGTGTCATGAGCATGTACCAGTGCCATGAATACAAATATTGTGTACTACGAACCTGTGCTAATAAAAGTAAACAGAAGGTTAAAAAATAGAATAAAACCCTCACAGTACTCTGGCAGTAACTTTGAGTCATTTGAAGGAAAATGGCCGGACCTTGAGGTCATCATGGTAAGTGGAGGAATTCAGATCCACAAGCTTACCTGTTGGCTAGCGCGTCTTATACGAGGAAAAACCTGGATAATAGAAAGTAGGCAGAGAGATCTTCGCAGATGGGAAAGGAACCAAAAGGTGGAGAAAGCCGAGGAGGGAAAGGGGCTGAAAATCAACTGAGCTAGGTGGCGCACACTTGCCACAAGAAATGTAACCTTGTGCACTGCAAAGACGTGCTCATGCTGTTTGAGCCAGAGACTGCATGTGGCAGTGCACGTCTGTAATCCCAGCGCTTGGAAGGCTGAAAACAGGATCACTACCGGTCCGATCTGTGCAGTGAGACCCCTTAACAAGGAAACATGTAAAAACAAGGAAATAAATAAAGGAGAGTGCAAAGTAGTATCAAAACAGAAAAATACAGGTACTACAGAATTTCACTTAACAAAGTAATATGAATTTCACAGTATTTTTTGAAATACATAGCATAGTCTTCCAGCCAGTTATTCACATTACCAGATATATACATGTAAAATTGGAAGAAAAAAAAAGAATGATTGTATTAGAAGACTATAGGAACATATGGTAATAGAAAAGGATTAATTCATCAAAATATTTAAAAATTCTGAATTTATAATCAAGATGAATGAAAACGTGCAGCTTTATTAATGATGACATTGAGTGGTCTCTCTGAGTGAAAAGTAACTTTTCTAAGATTATAACATATAGAACTACCATCTATTTCATGTGAAAGGATGTTGCCTTGAAAATTAAGGATTCATGAATTCTCAAGAATCATTAAAAATAAAAAAATAATTTTCTATTAGTGATATGAACGCTTCAATTCTCCACCCAGTTCCTCCCATCTGCAGTCAATTTTTCTTGCCTGCAAATTCAACCTGACAGCCTGCCCATCTGCAAATTCCAGGCCTTTTACAATGATTTCCCCTCCACCGATGAAATTTTATTTCGTACCTGTCATTGTTCGTTTGTAGAGCTGGGATCAAAACCCCAGAAGGACAACTGGAGATTCCTTGTGGATCAAATGTTTATCTTTCATACTATAACTGTGTGGTAACTGGGACTATAGAATACATATTTTATCACTATCAAATGGCAGATTAAGAACACATTTAATTTTGGTTTTTTCCATTGCAACACTCTTTACACAGGAAAAAGATATCCTTTTACTCTAAAATTTGACAGAGGAAAACAGCAACTTATTAACCTACTCCCTCACACTCTCAATAACAAAGAGAAGCAAAGCTATTATGGTTATGGCTGTGACTGAGTTATCAAAAAGGCATCAAAATTAATGCCATGGTTAGTGGTTGAAATTGCAATTTAAAGTCTCAATCTGATTATATCATTTAGGTAAAGTGTGGAGTAATTGATGGAGAAACATAGAATGTAAAAGGTGGTTTTTAAATTTAATCATTTCTGAAAAACATGGCAAACCCTTTATATGGACATGTATCTCTAAACGGGAGGTTGCTCTATGGGCTTTGAAACTCCCAAATATCGAATAATTAGTTATATATAAAAATATAAGTAATATACTCACTTAGAGGTTATTGAAATGTTCATGACAAGGACATTTATCACCATTGCAGAGTTTGCTTTCCTCTGTCAATGGAATTTAATATGAACAAGATTAGTGGTATTGCTTGGTATCACAGAGTACGTTAAACTGTTCTTTATGTAAGCAAAGCAGAGAGGAGAAATGTGATTTTAGTCTCTTGGAGGGCTGTCTTCAAGAAATTGACAATTTTTATGGGGCAGATTTTTACGAGTTACCAGCCCTGCAAGGTCATAATTCAATTTATTAAAATGTGCATAGAGTAGAGCAGAAAATTACTGAATGTCACTCATTTTGACTCCCCATTGCCACAGCTTTATTTATTAAGGGTAAGGCACTCTGGTTTAAAAATGGAAGTAAATGAGTGCTGTCCTCTTACATTTCCCACAGACAAAGTCTACTGACTTGTTCTGTACACGTGATACTGTTCCTAGTAACTGGGGAACCAAATCCTGAATTAGAAAACTCCTAAGCTTTTTAACTACATCTGATCAGTCCATGTGTCATAGCTATGAAATCAGGCCAGTGTGCACTACCATATAGTAAAACCCAGTTGTCACATATTTTTTTTTTAAATGTAGTTGGTTGTTTCAGGGTCTCATTAAGAAGCTCAAATTCACAGTGATCTTCTTGTTTTCAGCCTCCCCGGTGCTGGGATTATGGGCATGTACAACCACACCTGGACTCCTGTGCTGGCCAAATGTGCCCAGGGGCAGGGCCAGGTGGCATGCACTGCCAGGGACTGAACCCTGGTCCCTACCCTGGCCTGAGCAGGCATTTAGTCCACTGATATATATATATTTGGGTGGGCATTTAAAAAGTAATGACTGTATCCTTATGTTGTCTACTGTTATAAGAACTTTTCTTTATTAACATTGTGCTTACAAGCAGAGAACTGGATCAACAGATGAAGTGAGAGGCAACGTTTTGTGTCTAAGATTTTAGAAGCATAAAGGCTCAAGTCACAAGCACGTGAATTTTTTCTTAAGGTTTCAGAAGACTACCAGGAAGACTTTTTTCACCTGAATTTACTGGAAAAGCCAGAGGAGATGGAATGCTGCCATAAACACTGTCTGTTTCAGAACCCTAAATCTGTATGTCTTGGGGATTTGCCTGAATCTTTGCTTGGGGCACAGTGGAGAATGCTACTGGGGGTGCAGTGAGAATCCTTTAATTGGTCTCAAGGTCTTCAGCACTGAACTCAAAGCGACACCAGGGACAGCTTGATCTTACACATGCTCGGAAAAGAGTGTTGCAATACTTTCTAATACAGCAGCAGATCTCAGCTAAACTTTTAGGGTACCCACGAAGTACCACACCCGGATGTGAATAGACACTGGTGTTGAAATGCATTAGACTTTGAGAAACTACCCAAGATAAAAATGCCTGGTGTCTTTTGAGGGCCTTTTGATAGAGTATCACTGACTGCCGGTTCCCAACTAGGACCCCTTTCAGCCTGAAGAAGCCAGAGTGGTCATCGTCCCTGATTCCGTCAGGGCAGTTCAGGTTACTTCTTCAGAGGGGGGAGGTTGTAGGTAGCTAAATTAGATCAAAATATTATGGGCAGTTAGGCAGGCCCAGGGCCTCAAGAATAACATGGAAGACAAGGTGACCTTACGACTATAGACGGACACTCCTCCACCATGGGCCAGATCTCAAGACAAGAGGAAATAGATGCAGCCACATCCTTCTCTAAGGATGGGTACCAGGGATTGATATGTCAAATAAGTATCAATCACCTTGAAAAAGCCTGACAGAGTTATTAGCCCAAGCCCAACAGCAAGAGACATTGTTGGGTATTCTTGCCCACTTGCTATATAATTTGCTTCCCCATTTGGTACTGGATTTCATCAGTTTTACCTGAGCAATGGTGCTTGTAATCTCATTGGTTGACCATAGTTTTGTCCCACTCCACGCCCGACTAAGTGAGCTCCCATGTTCTCCATCACCTGAGACCGGCCTCACCACATGGTTTACCTCTATAAAAATCCTTGGAAGACACAGATTCCCGGAGACCATCCACTTAGGACCGCCCCCTTTTGTCTCTCTCAGACAGGAGCTTTCTTTTCCCCCAATAAAGCTATTCTGCTCATAAAATAAATAAATAAATAAATAAACAAACAAACAAAAAAAAAAACTCAGAAACTGAAAGGTTCAAGAGATGACCAATGTTGAAATGATATCCATTTTGAAAAATTCTAAACCAACGATCTTGAAGATTTTGATGAATATTTTAACAACTGGGAGTGAAAGCTCAGGTGAAAAATGAGAAGTAAAAAACCAAAAAAAATTTCAAAACCTCAAAATTTGGACCTATTTTAATCTGTACTACTAGAAATAATCATTAGAGTTTTATGTAAGTAATTTGTACATGGAAAAATTATAAGTGCAATATTTATGCTCATCTTATTATTTCTTTGGTAAAATTTTCCTGAAGTAAAATTCTTGATTAATATATTCTTCCACACTTATATGAAGATTTTGTTATATCAATATTCATTTGACAGGAATGAACAGCCATCTTATTCAGCAAATATCAGTATTATTTAGTTTTCCTTTTTTTAAATTTTTACTTTCCGTGGGTGCATGTCTGCCCTACACAGTGATCCCACACCCTCTGCGTGCACGTGACCCGCATCATTCTTTTCTCTACGCACTTTTCTCCCTCCCTTCCACCATTACCTGCCTTGTAGTCTCCTTTTTTTAGTGGCCAGCTCAGTCCATCCTGGGGGGCGTGGGTGGCTGGCATGGCTTCTGGTGCCAGGCCTTGAACTGCCATCCCTGCATGCTTGCCTAAGCTTGCTTAAGCAGGAGTTTTAGACCGCTGAGCTTTCTCACAGGCCCAATATTTTTATTTATTTTTTATTTTTTGGAGGTACTGGAGATCAAACTCAAGACCCTATGCTGCTGAGTTATCTGCCTGACCCTCCTTCTTCCTTAAAAAGAATCTGTGTCCTTATTTTCCTTTATTTATCTTTTACTTCCTGTTTATTTATATTTGGTGTTTCTCATACAAAAGAAACCATGTCCTATTTAAGCCTCGACGACGTCTGATTTATTTCAATTAACATTATGGCCTCAAGGTGCATCTGTTTCCCTAAAGCAACTCAAGCTTATCCTTACTTACAGCAGAGTAATATCCATTGCATATATGTCCCGTCAGCCACAAATAAAGTAATAGCAAATGTTGAAGCTGCAGGAGAAAAGGGAATACTTGTGTATCGTTGGTGGGAGTCGAAAACAGCACAGTCATTGCAGAAATCGGTGTGGAAATTTTTTGAAAAATTAAAAATAGAAATTCCGTTGACCCAGTGAGTCCCCTTCTTGCCATCATGCTGAAAGTGCTCATTTGTTTAACATTACCAATTAATTATCCAGTTGGCCTCCAGAAAAGGTCCTACCAGGTTTATTTTAAAACTTAATTTTTTTCTACAATGAGCACGATCCAATCTATAATACTTGCAGTGTCCTTAAATCAGCTGTGGTTCATTTGTTTGTGTCATTCTCCTACTCATCCAACCTTCTGGCGATTGCTCCAAATTATTATAGCAGGAGATGGGAGGGGCAAAAAAATAAAAGGAACTATAATAACTACTTAGAAATGCACTAATGCAAGAGTTTCTTTAAACGAAAGAGCTGTTAAAACACTGTGGTTAAATTTTGGCTTGACAGAAGTATGGTCGGGTTCTTCATACTTGCTATCACTTGTATCTAGTTTTTATTTTTTTCCTTCTGAATCGACAGTTCAACACTGTACTATAATCAGAGTAAATTGTTATGTTTTTATTTATAAAAGAATATAAGCTAGAATATACTGCAAAATTCTCCTCTCTATCACACTGCTTACTCAACGAATTGTTCTCTTCACAGTATCCAGTTTGCTGATTTTCTGTGTAGTCTTACAAAGATCACTTGTCTACTCTGTCTTTCCTACACACACAACACACACACACACACACATACACACACTTGTGTTTTTAAATAACTATGTGTAATCACCTTTCTGCACTTTTGTTTATTCTTTTAAAATTAATTTAAAATCCATTTTGAGGACCGTTCCATGTGGGCTTGGGTGTTTGTTTGCACAGCTGTACAATAGTCCATTGTGCATGTAGCATAAGTTACACAACCAGTTCGCTAGCGATGGATATTTTAGTCATTGCCAAATTTTTGGAGAGCAATGCTCCTTGTCACTTCACACGTGTAATCCCTCTAGGACACATGTCTATAAATGAGGGTGGTGGTCCAAGGGCTGATTGCCTTTGTAATTTATCAGCCCTGTCAAATTTCCCTCTATAGACGTAGTAGGTTTTAGTTCCATGCAAACGTAGTTTCTCCTTCACCATAGTTTGCTGCAAGATGTTTCTTTACAAAACATGTTTTAAAAAGTTATGTGTTTTAGATTTGATTTCATGTAAGAAATGTTGACCATTTTTCTACTTGTCTGAAGAACCTTTATATTACCTTTCTGGTTAATCATCATCAAATGACATTTGGTCAAAAATATGGTAAATTAGAAAATATTACAAGAAAAGAAATAATGTTATTCCTATTTTTCAAATAATTTGCCTATTTTCAAAAACTTTTGTACCACCGTTATTGCTACTTTCCAAAGCATTTTTGGAGGCTGATTTCTTTGAGTGTCTACCTTTGCACTGTGCGACTCACTATCTTGAATTGATTCAAAGTATTGATATGTCATGATCATTTTTATTCTGGGGGGGACCCAGCAGCCACGCAGTGTTACATTCAGTGAGGAAGGTGGACAGAGACCAGCACTATATTCCTAAAAGCCTGTTGTTTTCAAGGATGACCCACAGATGCAGTATTCACTGAATATTTTATTATCGCTTGCAGGGACACTCACGCGACAATGGAATAACTGTGTTCAACGTGAGGGAGAGCATGTTGAGACCTAATGGCAGCATGTCCTTTACTGAAACAAAACTGTTCAGTATTCCCAGGATATTAGGATCACACCTTGCCTTTTAGCCTTGAAGTATTTCATATTTATATGGACACTATATTTTTGTAAATGTCTTCTCATTCATGGATACACATTTTTCCTTTTCCCAATAACAACTTACATATATTCCCCAATTTTGTTTGTCTTTTATTTGTTGTTGTTGCTTGTTTGCTTGGTGGTGCCAGGAATCAAACTAAGGACCTTGTGCTTGATAGGCAGGCAGTCATTCCACTGAGCTATCTTCCCAGCCCCTTTTATTTTTTTAATATTGCCTTTTTTTCTTAAATTTCGTTGTTATAACCTCTATAAATTTGCTGCATGGTTTTGGGCTTTATATCACATTACTGATCTTAGCTTTGCACATGTATATTACTCTAATTTTTTAAGTGTATTTGGTACAGGGTCTCCTGACACAGTTCAGATGCCTAGTGATCCTCTTGTTTTAGGCTCTCCAGTACTGGAATTACAGGGGTGCACCACCACGTCCAGTCTCTGTCGCCAGCTCAGTGTGCCCAAGAGTGGCTCATGCGGTACTGGGGATCAAACTCCAGTCCCTGGGCTTGGCTAAGCAGGTGCTTAGTCTGCTGAGCTATCTTGCTGGCTGAATTTCATTATATTTTTTTAGTATTAAAGATTTTCTAGCAAGTTTGCTTACATCTTCTAGTATAAATTTATTTTATTAATTTTTGTTGTACTGATTTTTCAGCTTTTTCTTACAGATTTCAGATTGTACAAATATTTATTAAATAACTGGAGTTTTATTAATTTTTCTGATATGCTATCTGTCTCATTCATCTGGATGTCTGGAAATCCCTTTTTCCACGGACAAATATCACTATTTTAAGTAACTGTATGATAGTATGCCAATATTTATTATATGCAATCCCTTCTTGTTGCTTTTGTTTTTCAGGTTATTTTGGCTTTTAATTCAGACAAATAGAATCTAATAAATTGAGGATACCACCAATCTAATCTCCCAGGACTTCTCTTTTTAAGTTTTGGATAGTGTCAAGTAAATATGTAAATTGAACATAAATAAACCTTTTATTATTTTTTAATCCTAACTGGTTAGGGTCTGTATTGCATGTTTAATAGTTAATGCCAGCGTCCTTTCCTTACTGTCGTTGCTCACTCTCACATCCTCCACAGGGTCTGTGAATTAAGCACGCATACTCCTCTGGGTTCTACTGCGTACTTTGCCAGGCAACAAGCGTGTGACTTTGCTTTCCTTCTTTAATACTTACATACATCTTTCTTTTCTTGGTTGTGTCATTGAAATGATAATATTCCTGATACTTCATATAATCGGTTTACATGTAGTTTTAACAATAAAATGAACATTTCTTACATTTCTTTAAGCCTGCCTTTCAAATGGTACTCTGACTATATTTGTTTGTTGTTGTTTTTTTTTTTTTTTTCATGGAGTGAAATACTTGTCTTCTGTTGCATATGTTCCTGAACTAACAATAGCCTATGACTTTTTAAAATTGTTATTAGTTTGTGTTTGCAATACGGAATGGTGATGTTTGTTTTGGGGAAATGCTATATACATATAACATATCTTGATCATTTTGTATCTCTTAACCCCATCCTTTTAACCTCCACCTGTCCATTTTCAAAAATCCACCCTTCTTTGTAGCTGGTATTTATTCATTTTAGATTTCTCTTATAAGAGAAGCCACCTGGTATTTACATTTCTTTGTCTGACTTTTATAGTACTTAGCATTATGGAAATGACATCGATTTTTCTGCAAATGATATAATTTCACTTTTATTTGTGGCCAAGTAAGGTTCTATTATGTACTAAGCCACATTTTCTTTATATATTTGTCTGCTACCTGACATCTAGGGTATTTTCTGAATTTAATAATTGACATGAGTATGTATATATCATTATATTGTGATATCTTTGATTCTTTGTGGAGTATAACCAGTAAAAGTGTAGGTTGGTCAAATGAGATTTCTATTTTTAAGACATTTACTGAGAAATTTCAACTCCAGTTTCTACAGGAATTGTACCAGTTTATATTTCCAGTATTAGTGAAAAAGTGTGCCTTTTCCCTAATATTCTGATCATTTGTTTTGTTTTGTGATCTGGACAATTTCCATTCTGACTGGGGCAAAATGAAATCACGAAACTATTTTTGTCTGCATTGCAATAAAGGCTAAAGAGGATGAATAATTTCGTAAGTAATTTTCTAAGAGACTGTTTTCCACTGACACTTCTTTCCAGAAGTGTGCGTGTACAATGTATGTCCCAGAAAACCTGCTGTAGGTTGACAAGAGGCACAATATCGATGTCATATGCCTGGTGACAGAACCCCTCACCTAGCAGCCCAGTGCACTGTGTAGCGCTGGTTGTTTCCCTCCTGATCCCGTAGCCAACTGGAAGCTGTGGCCTGCTCCTGCTGCTGCCCAGTGTCAGGGGCGAATAGACTACACAGGCTCAGCCTGGGAAAAAAACCAGTGTTCAATACTTGTAGTTTGATTTTTACTGCATGTCTGTTGTTTCTGCAACATTATAAAACAAAACATTTGAAAGCCAAACCCTAATAAGAGCTAGCTGTATTTAGAAACATTACCAGTAAACTTACACAATATTTAATTTTTCCCTTTTGTGTAGGATGATATCTAAGTGGTTTTTTTTTTCACTATCTTTCTCTGATAACTGTAAGTTTTGTTGGCTTCAATGCATTTCTTTTGTCACATGGCTTTATCTGTAAAGTCTTTGTTTTCAAATTGTTTACAGGGCCAGTGAGATAGCTCAGCAGACTCCTCAGGCAACCTCAGGGACTGGGGTTCTATCTCTGGCACCACATGCTGAACCAGCCTTGCCCAGGGGCAGGCTGAGCCAGCTGTAGAAATAAGGCTTGGTGGTGGGGCTGCCTGTAATCCCAGCACTGGGGAGGCAGAAAAACAAGAGGATCACGATGAGCCCAAGCTATGTAGTGAGACCCTATATGAACTACATAAAAACAATTTTTAAAAATAAAAATTGTTTCTATTTTTCTAGCAGGTAGTTTATCTTTTTGAATTATAGCTCTTCATTTATGCTACACTAATTGTCAGTCATGTGTGTTCCTAATCATGCATCTCATTGTAAAAGTTACCTCTCTGTCTCTGTCTCTCTAGACAGATAGATATAGATAGACAGAGATGATATAGATATAGGTGATATAAATATAGATATGTAACATTTCAATGGCATACAAAACTGATTCTACTGAGCTTTTCAATCTATCGCTACAGCTCTCTCTCCATTTATTTAATAGTTCTTAATCATCTTATCAGCATTATCTTTTAAAATCTATTGCGGTGGGAAAGCCAAATAGCTCAGCAGATTAAAGCACCTGCAAACAGGCTCAGGGACCAGGAATTTGATCCCCAGCCCTGCCATGCTGGCCCTGCCCCCAAGGTATGCTGAGATGGCCACTGACACTGGGCGTGGTGGTGCACACTTGTAATCTCAGCTCTTGGGAGGCTGTAAACAGGTGGGTCGCTATGAGTATGATCTTGCAGTGAGACCCTGAATGTCCTGTAGACTCTTCCCTAAAATATAAAATAAATAAATAAGCAGATAAATACATAAATAAAATCTTTTTTTTTTTTTTTTTTTTTTTGCGGGACTGGGGTTCAAACTCACGACCTTGCACTTGCCAGGAAGGCACTTGTGCCACGGAGCTATCTCCCCAGCCCCTCAATTGCTATTTTTAACTCTTATTAATTTTAGTAAATACAACTGTAAAATTATATTAGTTACATAAATTAAATTACACATTTAATTGCCTATTACAAAAAGTTATGCCATCTAGAACAATATTTCAAAGCATTCATTGTGAAAAATTCATGATCTTGGTCATAAATGTAGATATTTTAGTATGTATTCATAAAGTATGCTTGGAATAGACTTGTTACAGATAAAAGATAATTTCAGCATAGCTTAAAATAGTTCACTCCTCTATAGTTTGCTGAGAGCTTTGTAAAAATTTCATAGTCCTGACTTGTTCATGAAGGTGAACAAATCTCTCATTGTTTATTAGTTATAATCTTAAGTCAAACTGTTATGACTGATATCTAGAATATTGCTACACCCATAAGTGGGTTTACCAGCTCTTACGTTCAGGAGCTGATGGTGCTGTCAGGACCTAAACACTGGCTAGAAGTGGTCACTGAGCCATGCCCTGGATTCGCTGGCCCGAGCCTTCACTTTCTGCTTCATATATTCCACACAAAGCTCTTTCACCAGGCCCTTTCTACGTGGACGCCTGGTGGCTATGGACTGAAAACTTTAAAGACAGTCAAAATGCACTTGTATTTCTTCGACTTTCAGATGTTAATTGGTGTGTTTTAGTAACTGAAAGTGTTTCGTACAGATTTTGATAACACAAAGCCATGCTGCATGTATGATAGCACCTGACTGTGTGACTTGGAAGCCTTTGAAATATTTTTTGGGAGGAGTTTGGAAAGGTCTGGAGATGCAGACAGGAGAGACTCTAGAAAACAGTAAGAGGAGCTTGTTAAAGAAATGTGGTTGGAGCTCAGAGACATGAATGTTGATAAAAATACAGAGAGTAAAGTCTAGCCTCAGCAAGTTTCAGTTGGGAATAAGAATTTCATTTGCTGTTAGACTCCAGGCCATATATGTTACTATCTGGCACAGAAATTGTCTATACATTTTTCATGTCCTGAGACTTTGCAGGAGTCTGAGATTAAGGATAGCAGCCTGACTGATTCAGGGAAATTTCAAGACAGATCATCATGTAGGCCCTAGCATGAGAATTGCTGAAGACATTTTCCTAGACCTGCAGTCAGAATTAGAACCATAAAGCTAATGAAAATGAAAAAAAAAAAAAAAAAAAGTGGAGCAAATGAAAACTGTTTGCTAGAGATTAGCATAAAACAGAGGCCAAATCTTTTGCATCAGGACAATAAAACAGATGCTTTGAAGACTTCTCAGGGATCAGCAGGGTCCACGCTCTGCACTCAAGGGTGTTAACTATAAGTTTTTTCTTTGAAAAGAGAGCCTTCTGGACTCCTTGCTCAAGTAGGCTGTCTCATGAATCATTTCCCAACATTTATTTTGCATAACCTGAGGTCTAAAATCTCTCCACTGTCATGATCCCAGGGGACCCGGCTATTGCTTGAGCAGGCAACAATCTTGACATCTCTATATGGTACTAGTTTTATAGGCATGAAGGCTATAAGAATTGGGGAGTCAAAGAAGTTTTGGCCAAGATTGCAAAGGCCTGGAAGCCAGGTGTGTGCACCACAGAGGGCAAGTTGTGCAGTTGTGTGTGTGAAGCCAACAGTGCTGCGGAGACTCCATCACCTGGGAGGTGTGAACCTCACGGGCCATGTTGAAGAGAGCAGCAGACAGTCTGCAGGTCCACCCAAGAAGAGAGATCCTTGGGAACTGAACCAGACAATGTCACAGGAGTAGGGCCACTGGAGTCTTTTGGAACTTAGGGCGTACTAAAATTTACCTGTGAACTGGGCATGAAACTACAGGATTTAATGTTTGTGCTGATGAATTCAGCCTTTACGTTGGCCTCATCCCTTTCCATCTTCTTATTCATCACTTTTACAATGGAAATGCCTGCCTTTGTGTGCCAGCAATCTGGTCTTTGTCGTTGTTCTTGTTTGGTTTTCCGGTTGGAGGTTCACAGCTAAGACTTTGTCTTGAATATAAGAGACAACTTTGTACTTTGACATTTTTAGCTATTTTGGAACCCTAAGATTATAGCAACTCTTAGAGACAGAGTAAGTGCATTTTCCTAATGAGATAGACGGGGTCCTTTGGAGGCTACAGTTGGAATGTTAGGGTTCAGCTCTTGAATGCTCCCGAAAATCTCTATGTTCAGAGGTTAGGATTTTCAAAGGTGGCTGGATGATGAGGTCACTAAATTGGGCAGTGGAGGCATCCACTAGTGAGCTCAGTGGCAAGTGTGCTATGGGCAGGTGGGACCTCGGGAGAGGTGGGTGACTGAGAGCACGACTGTCTTCCTCCCTTCGCTGTCTGCTTCCTTCACCTGTTCTCCTTCTAGGCCCTTCTGACAGGTCCTTTCTGCCTTGGTGCCAGCCAGCTGTGGACTGAAGCTGTCATGAACGTTGAGTCAAACAAAATACACCTCACTTTCTTTGGTTCTGAGTGTTAAGGAATTGGATCTCATTGGTGAAAATTTTAGTAAGACATGACTTTCACACTATAGAAGATAAAATTGCTTACAACTTTCAAATGAAAAAGAAGCTGTAGTATGGATTCAAGAATCATATGCATGTTAAATGAAAGTATGCTGAAGAAAATAAATCCGTGCTCAGAATAAGACTGCCAAAGGCCCAGAACAAGATCCTAGCATGGACTCCTTCCAACATTTGACATTGAGGCAAATCTTTCTTGTTTCTCTTTCAACTGTACTTAAGAATGTGAAACCTTTTATTGCTCATATTTATGAGGGCAGATTTTCTTACTAGATTTCCCGTTTTGAGTGTGTCCAGACTTTGCTTTCACTTATCCTTAACTGTGAAAGCATTTGAATCTAAAATTCAGATTTATCAGGTCTGACTTGTCTTCAGATAAAAGTGGTTTTGTTTTCCTCTATGAGTTACGCCTTTTGTTATAATTTTCCTGATAGGACCCTGCAGTAATTGTGTGGCTTTTAAAGTGTTTCAAATGAAGTGTTGATCTGAAGTGTAGCCTTCGGATTTAAGCTATTCAACTTACTTTGTCTTGAGTTCTTATTTTAGATTGTTTTGCTTTCATAGTTTTAGTGAACGACATAGGTCACTCGCTTGTTTCTTTTGTTTTTCTTTTCTAGTTTTAATTGAAAAAAATGAGTATTTTCATAGCACAAAATACAATATTTTCCTATATGTATACTATATGACATGGCTAAATTAAGCTAAATGTATCATATATGTTAGCAGTTATTTTTCATATGTAGCACCAATGGTCAACTTTATTGTATATTATTACGCAGAGTAGTCACCATGTTGAACAGTAAATTTCCATGACCTTTCTACCTGTTTAATTGGGCCAGCCTTCTTCTTTCCAAAATCCCTCCATTCCATGCCTTTGGCAACTACTGTCCTTTTTCTATTTGATTCTCTCTCTCTGTCTTTCTCTCTCTCCTCTCTCTCTCTCTCTCTTTCTCTCTCTCTCTGTCTCTCTCTCTCTCTCCTCTCTCTCTCTCTCTTCTTTCTGTAGCATGAGGTGTCAAAGATCGAGCCACTTTCTCTGTGGTTGCCTGAGCTTGCCTAAGCAGGCACTTTAGACCACCGAGCTATCTCGCCAGCCCAGCAACCACTGTTCTACTCTTGCTTCTAAGAGTGAAAGTTGTTTTCTTGTGCACATCATTATGTGATATTTTTTGTTCTTTCTTTGGGCTACATTGCTTCACAAAATGTTTCCCAATTTCTTCCATGTTGGTGCACGTGACAGATTTTTCTTATTTTTAGGGTTAACTAAAATTCTATTGCTCTACATATGTGATATCCACACATCTGTTGATGATCACTTAGGGTGATTCAGTCTTATTACTTGTAAGTAATACTACACTGAATACTATAGTGAAGATCTCTCATTTGAATATTGATTTCCCTTTCATTTGATATATATAAATAATAAAGTTGCTGGATTATATGGAAGTTCTAGCTTGAATTTTTCAGCCAGGCTAAAGTGTTGATGCTTCCCAGAATTCAGAGAGGAAAAAAATCTAAAAACTTAAAATAGGAGTATAAGATTCTGTAGAGGCTTAGATAAGGAGTTATATTATAATTTTAATCTGGATTTTGGTGAAGCAAGTAGTCTCAGACAATCTCACTTCATAGAACACAGTTTCTTCACAAGATTAGTAATTCTGAAGTAATAATACATGCCTGTAATTCTAGCACTTGTGAAGCAGAGGCAGGAGGATTTTTGTGAGTTTGAGGCTAGCCTGGCCTACACTGTTAAGTTGAGGCCAGCTTGAACTACACAGTGAGACCCTATCAAAAAAAAATATCTTAGGAAGAGAATAGTTTATATATTGATTACTCTTTTACTTGAGGAAAGTATGATGAATATTTATTTTGGATTATGAAAAATTAGGATTCAGAACATTAATTTGACTGAATTTGCAACCCAGTTATGCTACCCCAAAAAGGCATATCATTTTCATCGCATTATGGTTACTCGTGAATGAGCTAGGTTTGTTCACACAATTACTTCTGTCATGTGGTGCATGGACAGATGCTACGGTTCTGTTAGCTAAGCAGCAACCACTGGCCTATCCATTTCACGGTAATCTAATGTTTTCGATGGGACAAGCATTGTTGGAGGATTTCCAAAAACCTAATGTAGTTAGTAAAGTGAATACTCACGTCCCTGCAAATCAAGAAGAACAAACAAAATTAGAAAAAGTACATCTACAGTTACCTCAGAAAAATGAAAAAGGTATAGAGATTGAATAAAGCTATGCATATTCCAAGGGAAATTCACTTAAAAGAGGACTCTTTCTGGCTTTTACTGTCCAGGTAAACCATAGTCCATGTAGAGTTCTGAATTCTCACTAGTAAATTTATAGCTTAGGCCACAATAAAAACAAGCAAACAAACAAATAAACAACAACGACAAAAAGTCCTCAGCTATTGTGATCAACAATGATTGGAAAGTGAAAGGTAAAGTGTAAGGGATCCTGACTCCTACCCTAAAGTTTCAGTAGATTTTACACACAGTAGAATTGCTACACACTATTAATGTATATACCCTACCAAAATACTGCAGCTAAAAATGAAATAAATGAAGTAAAATTTGAGCAGATACCCAAATGGGATATTTTTAACTGCAATCAGCTTAATTCTTTACCTAAAAAAGCTGACTCTGTAAAACACAGATTCCATAATCTGTTTTATGATATTCGCAGCATATAAGATAAAAATAAAAATTTCTGACCGTATGATGATGAATGTATGCTCTTGAAATGGCCCAGATACCAAAATTAACAGCAAATATTCTAAAGCTGAAAAAAATGTGCTTCATGATGTCAAAAAGCAATGTACTTATAACACATGAAAGAATGAGAAAGAAATGGACAATGGAAATTATTTTTAAAAAATGAAATGGAAATTTTGCAATTAATAAAATACAATATTGGAAATAACTAAACAGATGAGATCCCAGGAGATAGTTCAGTGATATAAACACCTTATTGATAACTCAAAGTTCTGAGTTCAATTGTCAGTGCCAAAAATATAAAATAAACAAAAATAATATTTACACTGATGAAATTGACAACATATAATAAATATGGTAGGGACAAGAATTAGTGATCTCAAGCAAAGAACAATAAAATTTGCTCAGAATAGAAGGGGAGAAAAAAGAAACTAAGAATCAGAACCTGTGTGGCAATATTGAAAATATATATTCTGGTACACAGCACTCCATAAGAGTCGGAATGGCATTATAGTAAAAATGATTAAAGGAACAACTGCAGAGCATTGCCCAGTTTCTAGCCAAAGATGCAATTACAAGGATACCTATACTTAACGTATAAAGAGCATGATGAAGCAAAATGCCCAGCTGTATAAGGATAACAGCATATTATCAAGAAGAACAAATAAAATCAGAAAAATACATCTACAATTGCCCTAGAGAACTCTGTAGAGGACAAAGTTTTCAGTAGAATGTTTTGAGAACCGGGGACTATAGAATTTTCTTTCTGGAATACATAAGTGGTACAATGTTATGTAAATATGTTTTTTTTTTTGTCCAAATTTGTGATGTTCAAGAGTATCTACCATTTGTCCTTTTAATTACATTTGTAGAACTTTATTTTGACAAGACACCCCCAGAAAATAGGAATGAGTGTTATGTGCAGTATTATTTATAACATTGTGTTAGGACCAAATTGATTCATCCATATGTAAAAGATTAGTTGAATGGAGTGATATATATGCTTTTAAAAAAGAAAATTTCAATTGTGGGCATGCTGTGGCAACCCTTGTCCCCGGGGCATACTGAGACTGAGATTGAGACTGGGCACGGTAACCCGAGCCTGAAATCCCTATGCTGGGAGGTTGAAAATAGAGGATCACTGCAAGTATGATCTGTGTAGTGAGACCTTGTAGACCTTGTACTAAATACAGGTAATAAAGAAAGAAAAAAATTGTCTCTGTAAAATATTGTACAATCTTTGAAGAAATATTGTTCAGGGGGAAAAAAAACCTAATTGTGAAACATTGAAAGCTGATAGAAAAATCAAGATCTATTATTTTATATCAATAGTATTTATATAAGATATTAATTACACAAGTTAAGGTAGAAATGCACAATAAAAATAAACCAGATACATACGATGCACTAAGAGGAATGCAGTATGATGACTGTGGTACCCTGCAAAAGGGGCAAGAGGCAGGCATGGTTGTATGGAAGCTTTGGCGTCACCGATTTACACTCCACTCTAAAACACTGACTATCTTTAGTGTTTAATAATGCCAAAAACGTGATCTTATATTGTACCTTAAACCATAATTAACAAGACTCACAATGACATTAGAAAAATGGAACACAATTGCTTATGGATGACACATTCAATAGTAGTTATCCAACCAATTTGAAATTTCAGACTTTGAATGTCTTATTTATTTCTGAGAGAAGGTTTCACCATGGAATTCAGGCTGGTCTTGATTCACTATGTAGCCCAGGCTGGGTTCAAATTCGTAGAGATCTTCCTGCCTCAGCCCCTTAGGTGCTGGGCTTAGAGATGCACCCCCCCACACACACTTAGAATGATATTGAAAAATTTATGACTATGTCTTTGAAAGACAATTATTGTTTCTCGGAAACACTTGTTACTGCATTACGAAACAATTGGTTGTAATACCATCAAACTTTATGGATAACATTTAAGTAAGATAGCAATATAGATACATGGATAATTAGATAAAGCAAGCAAGACAAGACAGATTATTTCAGTAACCTATTTAAAGGATACATATAGTTCTCTGTAGTATTCTTACAGTTTTTTCTAAAAAATTATATGTAAACTTTAAAATTTGTATCTAAATAAAATTACACCTAAATAAATACTTTTAAATACTGAGTTTAAGCAAGAATATGGATAAGTAACTTTTTAATCTCTTATTATGTAATTTAAAAATGAATATGTTTATATATTAACATACATGAATAGTTTAACAAAGATTGTTTAGCATCTTAAAAGAAGGTTGGAATAAAATAAATTAACTCATAATAAGTTGCAAATATACACTTAACTGTGGGGAAAGCATAAGAATTGTATGGTGTTTGGGGTTAGGGAGATAGCTCAGTAGAATAAGCACTTGCCTGGAAAGCACCAGATACTGAGTTCAATTCCTGGTGCCACAAAAAAAAAAAAAGACTTGGTAGTGTTGACACTGTTGTTTCTTAGGGCCAGCAAGCTCAGGGACTGCAGGATCCCCAGTACCACATTTCATACCAACCCCAACCCCAGCACACTGAGCTGGTCACCAATCTCTGTTTGCAAATGTGAGTGCAAATAACGTATTTTTTTAATGTAATTCCATCCTCTAAGTTCCGTGGGTGTGAACTACCTATGGTCTAAAACATTTATTTATTTGTTTGTTTGTTTATTTATTTATTTATTATTTTCATGTATGTATTTGATACAGAGTCTCACTACTCCACTCGGACTTGTAGTGATCTTCCTGTTTTCAGCCTCCCCAGCACTGAGATCGCAGGCACCACTACAGCAGGACTCGGTTGCTGGCTCAGCATAGCCCGGGGTCGGGGCTGGCATGGCAGGCAGGACCAGGAATCCAGCCCTGGTCCCTGAGCTTTCCAAAGCAGGAATTTAGTCTGTCAAGCTATTTCACCTGCTCAAATAGCTAAAATATTGAACACCAAATTGCTTTTTCTCCTCTGCCCAGTCTTCATTCTTTGTGTGGGTCCTATCTTGTGCCAAGCTGTTACTGTTTGTCTTTTCATCCCAGGTGCACTCCATTGATTTATGAGACAGCCCCTTCCGCCTTCAACTGATTAGGTTTTCAGTTACTTTCAAACTTCAGTGTTTGAGGAGATAGTCAGCTTAAACACAAAAACAAAAACAAAAAGCATAGTTCTTAGGGATTTCATGCATTCAGCAGAGATCCCCTAAATGCAGTTTCAGCTCCAAATGGTAAGTTTCAGAAAAGAGAAATTACAAATGCAGGGAAAAACCTGAATTTGAGAATCCAAGTATAGAAAAGAAAAGAAAAATAAAATCATTGTGAAGAGGAAACTCCAAAGTTAGTTTTTATATCCAGATCCTAAACAGTTCAAGAAAAAACATTATATAAATAAAGCATTATTTAAAAATTTTATATTCATAATTATTTAATATAAATATTCCCCAAAAAGCAAATACATTCATTGTTTTCCTTTTCTAAAAAAACTACTACCTTCCTCTGTGAACTTGTTAGACTTTTTCATTTGTGGACATAGGGCTTCAGATTTGTCAAGAGAATAGGTTGACTCTGTTCTATATTAAAATCATGCGATTATTATTTAGCACAACCTGGGCTAAGGCCAATTAGTAAACATAAGAGAACTATTTTAAATAAGTTACATTTCCATTGAACATACCCTGTTAGGGAATGCAAACTCCTCAGGAATGTGAGTCTGGGTGATTTGAGAGCGTAAAATAGATGCTGCTCTTTTTACCAAAAATAAAAAGTCGTTGCAGGAAAAATGCAAATTACGGAATGTGAGAATAAGGACCGCCAAAAGCCAAAGTGGTCTAGGCTCCAGCAGGCCTTAGCTAGGAAAAGAAACTCAGCTGGGCCAGAGATGTCGCGGAGGAAGGGAGCCATGGGCTGCACAATAGCTGTGGGATCTAAAAAGAGCTTGAAACTCGAAATATGAAAGTCAAATTCTTCATTCTATTCTTTCCATGTAAGATGCTTCTTCTCCTTTTTAGTTATTGCACATTAAAGATGCAGTAGAATAATGTAGTGGATGAGCGCAACGTTAGCAGCAGCGTGAGCATTTTATGTGGTCATCTTGTGGATTTTCTTAAATTGTCTCACTTTTTTGAGCCCTGATTTCCTGATCTATCAAATGGGAAAAATACTACTTCTCCCCTGCTCATGGGAATAAATTGTAGTAGTCTATATTGCCTGTTTTCTTGGGAGGAGTGCGTGTGTGTGTGTGTGTGTGTGTGTGTGTGTGTGTGTGTATGTGTGTGTGTATGTGTATCCCTGTGGTTAAATTGTGTACCACATCCACTCTTTTTTTTTAGAATTAATATTTTATAGACATTTATAATGAAATGGCAGTTGGGTATATAGTTTTCATACTTTCTGTTGTTGTTGTATTTTTAGGGAAGAGTCTACAGGGTATTCAGGGTCTCACTACTAGATCAGACTCATAGTGATCCACCTGTTTACAGCCTCACAAGAGCTGGGATTACAGGCACTGGCCACCATGCCCAGTCTCAATTGCCATCTCAGCATGCCCCAGGGGCAGGACCTGCGTGGCAGGCCTGGGGATTGAACCTCTTGGTCCCTGTGCCTGTTTGGAGGCGTTTTAATCTACCAATCTATTTGGCCGGCCCCATGCTTACTTTTTGTAATTTAAAGAATTAAAAGTTTTAAACAACTGATAGTTACGGTCTTCAGAAAATGGACTAGCTCATCGGTGGTGGCTTCAAGCTTCTCCTTATTAGCGCCAGAAAACTCACTCATCTTCTCCCCCTCTTTAAAACACTGGCAAACTGGCATGTACTTGGCTTCGTAATCTGCAGCAACATTCCAATAGTCAACTATGTCTATTTAAGGGAACAACACGTTGGAATGTTTCAGACAGGGAAGGAAAGGAAGGCTTGATCATTTTGCCAGGCCCGCACTATGCGACTGAGAAATCAGCTACTACAGGTCTATCTCCTGCAGCAGTAGGGCTTGCTGGAAGGCCTCTGTCTCACTCTCCTCTCGTTGCTGGGACAAACACTTGACACTCAAAATGAACGAAGGGAAGGTTTATTTAGCTCACAGTCACTGGAGGTTTCAGTCCATATTCAGCTGGCTCCAAAGCAGAGTGGCACATGGCAGAAGACAGCCTACCATGGCAAAGCACAGAGATCAAGAGCACTGGGAGAGCTAGCAGCAGCTCAAGCAGCTAACTTCTCTTCCTACCTTACATTGAAATGTATGGCTCAGTGGTCTAAAGCGCCTGCTTAGGAAAGCTTGGGCAGCTGCACGGACCGCAGTTCAATCCCTGGCACCACATGCTGCGCCAGCCCTGCCCTCAGGGCAGGCTGAGCCGGCCATGCAAATAAATAAATAAATAAACAAAAGTTCTGAAACAAGAAAAAAAATGAAATCAAAAATAAAATTCTTAAAAAAGGAAGATGTAAATCACCTGCCCCGGGGAGAGGCAGCACCCATTTTCACAGTAATTAATTGCAAATTCCAGAAGCTGCCCCAGGACTGCATTAAGCTTTGGAGGGACACCTATACACAAACCATAGCAGTCTCTCTGCTTTCGGTCTGCTGCACCATGCTGGCTGCTGGGGCCTGAGGAGCTACCGAAGTGACCCATGCGAGAGCTTGGAAGGTGCGGGGTGCAGTCCCCACATCCACTCTTGTTCCCCTTTTGGCCAGTCCCAGGTTTTCTACCTCTTCCGCTATTTGGGGTAAAAAAGTAAATGTCTCTCTCTTGTCTTGAGGGGTAAGTATTTCAATATCAATAGAGCTGAGGTAGATCTCACTAATTTTTCCAGGTCGACATAAAACTTACCTTCCTCCTACCTCCTGAGTAGGTAGGGTTACAGACTCTGGCCTTCAGGCCCGACAACTAGTTCAGCCCTTGTGCTTGGTGTGGCTGTGCTACAGCCTTTTACAAGAATATGCGGCATTCTCTAGGTGTCCAATGCTGCTCCTTTGTGACATCGGGAGGTTTACTACTTTTTAAAATCTTTGTGCTCTTATTGACAGGAAAACTGTAGGAAGAGGGCAACCTCAGGCCCACACCAGACCACATTCAAGTTAGCTGGTAGGAAAGGAGCGGTTTATTGACGGCAACTAGCATGTGCTGGGTTGCTCAGTGGACCTGAACCACGCTGAAGGCTGGGGAGGCAGGGTGCTTATAGAGCAGGGAATGGTGGAAGGGGTGTCATAAATTGTCCTCAGCTGGGCCGGGCCGTTCTGGGCAGGTGGGAATGGGAAAGGAGAGTCATCTAGTGTTCTTAACTAGGCGAGGGTGTTCTGGGCACAAAATATAGAGTCCTTGAAGCAAGCTGAAACAAAGCTATATGAGTAAGCAGCTGGATGCAGACAGCCAACTTTAAATCTTTGCAGCACAACTGTGGTTGGGGCATCTGGGAACATTGGATGTGGTGTGGGGGAAGAGGGTCTTGGCTGGGTGCCTTAGCATTGATGAAATTGCACAGTAGTTTTTATCACCTTATACTACGAGGTCTGGCAACCTGTCCAAACATATGAAAGCTATGAGTCACTGCTATGTTAACTACTATTCTTTAAAATTGATGCTTTTATTTTTCTCTATGGATTTAGTACAGGGTCTGACTATGAAGCTTGGACTCATAGTGGTCATCCTGTTTTTTGGTCCCCCCCAGCTCTGGGATTATAGGTATGCACCACCACGCCCAGTCTCAGTGGCTGGCTCAGTGTGCCTGGGGGTGGGGCCACCAGCATGTGGTATCTGGGATTTAACCCCAGTCCCTGTGCTTGCCGTGGTCCACTGAACTATCTCACTGGCCCTGTCTCTTTTATAAAAAAAATATATATTTTTCCTTTATTTCACTGTGTTTTGAACAGTTTTGAGACAAGTAATGAGTAGATTTTAGTACAGCTACTAGAGTTTGCTAATTATTTTATAGTCTCTTATAGTTTATTGACAAAAATTTGAGAGAAAGAGAGAAAAGAGGAGAGGGAAGGAATGGCATTTCTGAGGTCATTCAGCACAGCAGACTGTGAGGAAATAGATTCAGGGTCTCCTAAATCATTAACCTTGAGGATTGGCAGGGGTTGGGCATATCGAGATGATAGGAGTCATCAGAGGGAAAGTTACAAGTACCCAACCTGTGCAGAACTTCCAGTCCTGCAGGACTCTTTACACTGAAGGTTTAAAAATTAACCAGCAGCAAATTCATGGTTGACTTACATCAAGAAGAAAATAGGTGAAAATTATCATCCATGATTGACACTTCAGGAGCAAAGAGCAAAATATACTACAGTGCTAGGTATGTATATGCACTGAGTGTGCTCTCTATAGTAATTACATGTTTGGACTTGTCAAGTTCTGGCCTCTGAGACGCCCACTGCTGGTGGACCAAATGTTGGGAAGCTGTAGCACACTGTCTTTGCAGAATCTTAGACTTGGAAAAGAAATACACAACTATTTCTATTATTGTTCTATTATTTCTCAGATTTGCAGTCATTCCCTACAGCAGTGCTCTGTGGAGCAGTAGTGCCTCAAAATAGGTTGATAGGTGTTCCCATCTTATAAAGGAGGGCATCTTGTAGAAAGGGACCTGTGTGTGGAGGTCTGTAAGGGATGGATGGATGGATGCGTAGATGGATAAATAGAATAGGTTAGACAGGTAGATAGATAAGATAGATTGGATATGTAGATAGAGATAGATAGAATAGAATAGAATAGAATAGAATAGAATAGAATAGAATAGAATAGAATAGGTTAGATAGGTACATAGATAAGGTAGATTTGATAGGTAGATGGAGATAGATAGATAGATAGATAGATAGATAGATAGATAGATAGATGGATAGATGGGTAGATAGATGGATAATAGATAGATAGATAGAACAGGTTAGATAGGTAGATAAAATAGATTGGATAGGTAGATATAGATAGATAGATAGATAGACAGACAGACAAATAGATAGAATAGGTTAGAGAGGTAGATAAGATAGATTGGATATGTAGATAGAGATAGATAGATAGATAGATAGATAGATAGATAGATAGATAGGTAGAAAGATAGAAAACAGATAGATAATAGATAGATAGTGATGATAGATAAACTGGTTGATTGATAGATGGATAGGTAGATAATATATATAGCTCAGTGGTGGTGAACGGATAACACATGTGTCACAACAGGCTGTTCATTATCACTGAAAGTTCTATGCGGTTCCACGTCACTTGCCTATATCCATGGCAAATGCAGTCAGTGGTAATTGTTCTGCCTTTTGTAGTAATGCAAGCATTTTCTCTTTACCTGATGATATTTATATACACATTGTAGTGAACGTCATGGTTGTGCCCGCCATGCCACCCTTTATCATGCAGTTATATAAAGTGGCACTGGCTGGACGAGTCTGGCTGTGGGGGACCCTGACCAAGCCACCCCCCCCCCACACACACCGCTTACCTCCCAGGCCCAGCTCTGCCCGCTCACTGCCATCTCTGGTCTCCTGCAATAACTTGGTCCCAACTAGATTAATCGTAGTAAGTTATTCCTGATTCATTGGTATAACAAATTCTACAACAACTTTACATTGCTCTTTGAAGAAAATTTTAATGTTTTTTAATGGCTAACATATATGATCTCATGTTTCTTCAAGCAGATCATTATTTTCTGGCCATGGCTTTTATTTTTCTTTTGTCTATTCAGACTACAAAGAGTTTTGCTACATCCAGGATGTTGAGCTGACATTCTTTTACTTGAAAATCTCCTCCATCAAAGTCCACAAGGGTAATCATCTATTCTTATCTATCAGAGAGCAAGTGCATGTAAATCCTCCGCAGACTTCTGTCATACTTCTGCTATATCATAGCTTTTTGATAAAAAGTTTACTTCTTACCTGAAACAATACATAGCAAGCAGTGAATTCATGTTCTTTATTCTTCACTAAATATCTCCCTCATGCAATGAGCACTGATTGAGGTCAAGAATATTTCTGTTCTATAGTGCTTTTGAAGTAAGCAGTGCGGGCCGGCCAAATAGCTCAGCTGATTAAAATGCCTGCAAACAGGTTCAGGGTTCAAGGGTTAAATCCCCGGACCGGCCAAACTGGCCCCACCCCTGGGGCTTGCTGAGACAGCAATTAAGACTGCGTGTAGTGGCATATGCTCCTGTGATCCCAGCTCTTGAGAAGCTGTAAGTAGGTGGATCACTATGAGTCCCATGTAGTAGTGAGATCCTGAACACCCTGTAGATTCTTTCCTAAAGAAAAAAAAAAAAAAAAAAATGTGAGCACTGAAGCTGTAGATCTGTACTCCACCTCCTCAAACACCATTATTATTTGCACAAATATTAAATTATAAATAAATTAATGGAACTAGTACATAGCCATATTACTTTTGTAACAGCATTAAATAACAACTATGACTTTATGTATGATATAAAAGATAATAGTGCTGAGAGGATGGTTTTGATTATATGCTAAAAATATAAGAGAAATTGCTTTTATCAACAGCATTGGAACAGACTTGAACATGTAATATTAAATTAATCATTTCGCTTCTATCTTTTCTCTAACCTCTAATAATTGCTACCACTCGGAATCACCTCTCTGCTAACTGATCCTCATTTGACACTGGCATACGTTGTAGTATTAAAATTAGGTTTATAGTTTTCTCCTGTTTATAAGAAAATATCACGTGTATGTTGCTTCTCATAAACTATTGTGAGAAATAAGAATATTAATTACTACTCAGTACGCTTTAATGGAATCACTAAGTATTTGCTGGGTAAGAGTTGGCAATCCGTGTGCTTCCTTATCTAGGTCATAAACTCCACCTGGGGACAGCCTGTCCTTGGTGGCTCGGTGTGTTTGCATCCGTACTTCTTCCCAGCTGTAGACATAAGAAAATAAGGGAGGAAAACAGAGTTGTTTTGACAAACTTCTTTCTACTTAGAGTAGGCCTGGTGTGAGACTGCAAGACACAGGATAAGTCAGTTTCATTTTGGGAGTAGGCTGTAGTCGAGAAGTTACAAGGAATACTCAACACACAAATCGGATCCGCAGTCTTAATTTGTTTTAGAGGAAAGCCCGAAGTAGTCTGTGCTGTCCAACTCCCAGGCGAGCCTAGACTGTGGTCAAATAACGTCCTAGACATGTCTATAATTGAGACAACTAGAAGGAAAATGAAGAGGAACGCCTCTGTGTGGGCTGTTTGTGCACGAGTGCTGGAGACCTCAACTGAGCGTGAGGTCTTTGAGAAGCTGCCGTTTGCAAACTACGTTCAAAATAAAAATGGGAAGGTACATATTCCCGGGCAGTTCGCACTGCACCTGATGTTAGCATTATTCTACTTGTCGTATTTGTCCTCTAGAAAATGTTCAAAGGACATGAATTTCCCCTCTAATATCTTTTGCTGCTGAGCTTATGAGTGTAGCGCGAAGCCTGAGCGCGTTGCAGCGGCAGGGCAGCGGCGGCGGCGTGCGGTGCATGGCCCTTGGTCTTCCCTTGCTTCGCTCCTCTGGCTTTCGCTGTTCTGGGGTAACCACTGCTCTCCTTGGGCGGAAGCCGGCTGGGCCGTGTCACAGACATGGTTTGTTCATCTTTCCTGTCTTACGCTACTGTCTCACCAATGTTCAAACGTCCTTCCATTGGCCATTCGCATTGTCTTCCTTTCGCCTAATATCTAAACCTTTCATAATATGTCAAACAACATAAATTTCCAGGAACATAAAACAATAACAAGTCTTTCTTCACAGGTCTTTTTTTCTTTGATTTTTCCAAAGTCTTCAGTGTTTTATCTCAACATAAAATGATCTAATGGCTTTCAGAAGTTCTATTTTATTTTCTACACAGTGTTTAGGTTCCTTTTGTTTCTAGGAACAAAGCTAAATCGGTAAATCTTCCGTTTATAATGTTATCATTTTCTCCTTATTTTATTAAGATGTTGATAGCATTTGACCTTGCTTCCTATGTGTTTTTACATTTTATGGCTATATCAATAAATCCTACAGAGATTATCTCAATAATCTCTAAATCATTCTATCCCACAATTGGATGTTTAAGACTAAATATTAAAATACCATTCTGTATATATAAATTTCTGTGCACAGCAGGTTAGAGAGGTAGAAGACATCATTTAAATAGGATCTGAGAATATAATAAATAACAGGCACAAAACTTTACCTCTGGTATTATTTTTAAATCATCTTTATAGCAACTTGGTGGCATTGAGTCCCTTGTATCGATTTAAGGATGAGAAATTAGTCTCAGAGGGATAATGAGGCCTGCTTATGCATATGCACTTTAAAACGAGTTGAGTAGGGGCTGCCATGAGGATCAATACTCAGGAATAGTGATGCATATCCCATTAAAGTAATAGCAACCTATATGCTATACCTCCCTAAACCAGCAGAAGCAGAATACATATATATATATATATATATATATATATATATATATATATATATATATCACATCCTCCCCGGTGGGGGGGGGGGACCCGCAGATAGCCTGAATGCAGGCGAAGGAGGGGAGGGAGGCTTGTTAGCAGCTGTACCCACTACTCTTCCCCTTTTGCTCTTACTGCTTTGCTGTGTTCCACTACCATGAACTGCTTGCTGCCCTCTGGCGCATGCCTCCCTGCCTGGGAGCCAGCTGAGTGTGGACTGAAACCTCTTCAACTGTGTGTTCAATAAGCCTTTCCTTCCTTAATTTTGGGTGTCAGGCATTTGTCCCAGCCATAAGAGAAAAGTACCTGAGACACTGTTTTCATCTGAATGCTCAGAATATGCATACCGGATGGGCACATTTTCAATGCAGGAAATGGAGGCATGGGAAGTTCAAGTGCCAGTGAGCATTCAGTGAAGGGCCAAGGGAGTTTGCAAACAGGAAGACAATTCATTCTCCAATGTTTGCTCCCATCTTTAGAAATAGATTTCACGCCGGGCGTGGTGGCTCACGCCTGTAATCCCAGCACTCAGGAGGCTGAGGCAGGAGGATTGGTGCAAGTTCGAGACCAGCCTGGGCTACAAAAGTGAGCTCAAGGCCAGCCTCAACTGCATAGCGAGACCCTGTCTCAAAAAGACAAAAAAAAAAAAAAAGAAAAAGAAATAGATTTCACTCAGTTGTATTTAAATAAGTAAGGCTCAAATCTGTTTTCATATTTTCTTCAAAAATAAGTATTAAGGGCATAGAGGTTTTCATTGCATTTACTCAATCAAAGGGGAAATTGAGGTTTTTTGTTGTTGTTGTTGTTGTTTGTTTGTTTTTGTATCTTAGGGAAGAGTCTAGAGGGTGTTCAGGATCTCACTACTAGATCAACTAGTATCGATACGCCTGTTTACAGCCTCCCAAGAGCTGTGATTACAGGTGCACCCTACCACGCCCAGTCTCAACTGCTGTCTCAGAGCACCCCAGGGTGGGGCCAGCAGCACAGACCGAGGGATTGAACCCCTGGCCCATTTGCCTGCTAGCAGGCACTTTAATCCAATGAGCTATTTAGCTGGCCCTCAAAGGAGAAATTGTTAAAGAGTATATGACACCTAATTCTTGAATATTTCTGGCTCAGTTTCATGACTTTACAATGAATTTAGTTTAAAACATGGTACCATTTATTTATGTACATCCCATTAAAGTGACCTCAGGAAACATGACCTAAATAAACCTTTTTAGCATTTCTTTCAAAAGTTTAGCAGTATTTTAATAAATGTATAAAGTGGTGGCCAGAGTTTTGGGATGTGGAATTTATATATTGCTTTTTAAGTGACAGATTTATCTTTGTAAATGTAGTACGGAGTGAGCCGGTTAAGCACTCCCAGACATCTTTTGCTTATCTGTAAGCTGAAACACTGCCTGGGTGATTCTGGGATTTTTACTCTGATTCTATTACACTTTCTGTTATATCTCATTTCAGCTCTACAAACTTCATTTTATTTTATGTTTTCACTTTTTAAAGTGAATAAAAAACAGTAAAACAAAATTAGAAATGATACAGAATTTCACTAAACAAAACGATAGGAATTCAACCATGATGTATTTTAGGTCAGGGATTCTTATATGCTTCTCAGTGGAAAAATAGGAAAGATTTTTTTTTTTTCTTTTCAAGTTAGAACTATGGGGGAAAGCAGTGTTATTTAATTCTGGGACTGATAATTTGAGATTTAGAGAACAAATATACCAGTGATCTATTTGATAAAAAGTGTTTATTTCTTCCTTGGAAGGCAGCTTTGCTAGTAGTGTGACCAGCATGTTAAGGTTGTGTCCAATTGTAGTGAAGGGTGAAACCTGAGCAGGTAGGGTGCGAAGGAACTTGTTTAAAAGATAAAAGGCAAGGAAAAAAAAGATTTAAAGCAGGGAAGTAAAGACCCGTTTAGCAGGGAGGGCTTCTGAGTAGGACACCCATGTAAGCTCTTTCTCTAAAAGGATTATGAAGGATTTAGAAGAGCCGTTGAGTCATGGGGTAAGCACAATAATCGTCACACTCTAGGGGACCAGATGAGTTTTAGGGCCCACTCTTTACAGTGTTCACACTGTGCTTTCGGGCTCCTGCAATCTTAAGTGAATGCCCTTCCTGATTGTCCTCCAGGGAAGTTGTGGGCAATTGAAGACAGATATTTCTGTAAGGTCCTTATATGGATGTGACTGAGCTGGCTCTATTTTGGGCTTCTGGGCTCCATTTTTTTTGGGGGGGGGGGTGGATTAATAATTTTAGTTTTATTGTGAGATAGTTCACGCAAAATAAAATTCAACAATTTTATGTGTAGATTATTTTCAAAAATATATGTAGAATAAATATTCAAATAAAGTTGACTCTTTCTCCCTTTCTATAACCCATTTCTAAATTTTCTGGTGCTCCTTTCCCCAACTCCTGGTAAATATCACTCTCCACCAACAGTGGAGAAGTGTTTCTTTTTCTCCTGACCCCTCAACCTTTGTTATTGTTTTTTGGTTTTTTAGCATTTTCCTTTATTTTGAAGATTAAAACAAGAGCAAGAAAGGTAAAAGCAAAGACATAAACACAGTAGCATGTAACAGTGCACATGTTACAGATTTTCAAGACAAGAATATCTGACTGACAATGATTGATGTCTTACTTATTTTAATCATACGGTTGTGCAGGATGGAATAAATGATTGAGTATTACCACACAATCTGGACTCTGGACTCTGGACTCTGGGCTTTTTTTTTTTTTTTTTTGTCTTTTTGAGACAGGGTCTCACTACACAGTTCAGGCTGGCCTTGAGCTCACTTTTGTATACCAGGCTGGTCTCGAACTCACATCAGTGCTTCTGTCTCAGTCTCCCAACTGCTGAGATTACAGGCATGCACCACCATGCCCAGCTCTGGCCTCCATTCTGGAGCTGCTGTCCTAATGTTTATTAGACTCCTATCTCACTAATTTCTATCACAGCAGCAAACAATGATTTTTAACGGACTATATTCCTAAATAAACAGCCACTTTTTCAACAACTTTTTATCTATAAATTCTTCTACTTTAGACTTGAAATTATAATAAAGCAGCATAAAACTTTGCATTTCCTAATCATAAAATAGCATTGTTTTATCTTTTTTTTT